>JAYJLV010000001.1:17194298-17217176 GCA_036873485.1 Torymus texanus | reverse complement strand
AGAGAGAGGGAGAGAGAGAGAGAGAGAGAGAGAGAGAGATAGAGAGAGAGAGAGAAAGAGAAATAGAGAGAGATAGACAAATGGACGAGGTCGCAGTCTGGAGATCTATCTATCTATATATATAATATAAACGTGTTCTCTGCAGGGTGGATCATGCACGAAATATTCATGCGGCATGCTCACCGACGAATGGACGTGCACATACTCGGAGAGGTAGAGAGAGAGAGAGAGAGATGGAAAGGGAGACTGACTACTCGTGCGACATGCCTCCAAAGTAAATGTACTTTGGATATATGTTTGTACGGGCGTCAATGTGTTTGTATGCATGTGTGGGTCTAGGTGTTGTTTCTCCTTGAGTGGAGTCGATGTGTGTATATATATATATATATGTGGGTGTCTATGGGTCGGGTCTGGGTCAGTTCAGTGTGATGCGATGCGTTGTATATATGTACGTTGTTTGTTGTTTATGAATGTGTAAACGGAGAATAACTGTATATATATGTATGGGCAATACACAATAGTCGTGTAAAAATATGTACGATAATTCTGGATAAAAATAATTGTTAACCATGTGTTTGTGTATATAAGGTAGAATTAATTTATTGACTAAAAACATCATATAATAGTTTTAATAATGTTAAAAATTAGTATATATTCATCGTTACGATGAACAAAAAGCTTGTTATTTCTTAGCAACTATATTGGTTTACCCCAACCTAAACAATAATATCATCATAATAACTCTTTTAACCAAATTCTCGCAAGTTAGAGAGCATCAATCAACATTCATACTTTCCAACCCAAAACATCGCCCAGTGAACCAACTAAAACATTCATTCCCTCCCCCCTTCCGTATAATCCCAATAATTTCGATTATCAAGACAAACTAATTAAACCGTCCGCATCTATATTTGCCCTCCCTCAGACCTCGGAGCTTAATGAGTTACCTTCCCGAGGACCATTGCAGCTCTGTATGTCTCCCGATACTTGATATGACTAGTCGCGTCGCGTGGCCTTTGAGGGGATTTACGCACATATATGCATATTCAGTCGTCGTCGTCGTCGTCATAGTCGTCGTTGCTGCTACGACTACTGCTGCTGCTGCTGCTACAACCGCATTACAGCTCACTGCGTAAGTGTACACCGCGGGCAACCAGCGTGTCCGGGCGAGTTGTGAGTTTCGGGCTTTAATGCAATGATACGCGAACGGATGTCAACAGCTGTGTGTACGTGTTGAGGACAGGTGTATGTGGGTATATAGGATAGGATAGGTATACGAAAAGATATGAATTTCAAATGCGGAGAGGTTCGGTGTGACTGCTGTTGTGCCTTTGTGCTATGAGATGGGTGTATATGTGGCTGTATGTGGATGGGTGGGACAGGAGTGAAGGGCGCGTAATTAACGTTCGAGGTTTGCAGTTATGAGGTGGAAATGTGGATGTGGAGGTAGATGAGTGGATTGTTGGAGGTTGGTGAAATGAAACATTTTTAATTATGCGGGAGTCTGAGAATTGTGCGAAATAGAAGGATAGCTCGGTGTTTTTTTTTTATTGGTGTATGTAGTTTCGTTGTGATGTGTAATTATGAGTTTGGATTCGTTAAATGAATGAATAGAGATGAAAAATTGCAATATTTAAATATATTTAACATTTTTTTTTCGCATGAACTCAAACGAAAATTAGGATAATGCTAATTACTCGTTGCTAACATTTGCTTGGCCTACTTCATAGGCTAATATTATTCGTTTTTTTTTATGAGGAAGGTAATCACAACGTACAGCTGCCGACATCTGCATATGTAAAAGAAATGTTGATTAATGCAATTAGCATACAATCGATCTAACGACGTGTTTTTGTAGTACGGTTAAAGAATTCGGTGCCACTAATCAAATCTGTATTGGGCCAATTTGATTTTGAACGGAGAGCGAGATTGAACCGTGCTCGAGTAAAAAGTTTCAACCCTTCGTTTTGAAATTATGATCAAGCGCGCATAATTTGACGCAACAATTCATCCTAAACAGGCTGCGATCAACGCACATTCACGTCATTCCCTGACCCTCCAACAACTGTATTATACAATCCGAATTTAGGTCTTGACTGTATATATATATATATATATATATATGTATAGATCTGTCTCATGTTACACTATATATAACCTACAATCTCTAGTATCTAACCGTATATATGCGATATAGTGCATATACGAGTAACACGCCGCCCATACACGACGACGCCTCCTTCCTCTCGGACTGGCGATTTTTCCACTGAATAAAGCACTCGTCGTCGTCGGCGCCTCGGCCGAATATTGCTCTTCCGTGCTCTCTCGGTTTGTCATGCGAGAGAAAGAGAGAGAGAGAGACTTGGGCTAGCGTGTAGGCACTTTGCTTCGCTTAATTTCCCGTGAAATTTCGGGGGTGGAGAGAGAGAGAGAAAGAGAGAGGAAGGGAGGGAGAGAGAGGATAGGAGAGGTTTTCAGTGTTTTGGGTTTGTGGAATAGTAGGGCGAAGGAGTTAAAAGTTTGATGGTCAGGGCAATGAGGTGATGTTATGCGCGCGTGGGTGGGAGTATAAAGTATTGTGGTTTATGGTACAATTGTGGAAATTGTTTTTGCAGAGGAGCAAGAGGAGAGTTGGCGAAATTTTGATGAGCAAAGTTGCTCGCGGTTTTGTAATGTGATGAATAATATGCGTGAAGAATAAAGCCAATGAAAATTTCTGATGGGCGATGAAAATTTTTGGAAGGATGTGGGAGTATACAAGAGAATGTAAATATTTTCGACATGTTTTGAGTGTATTTTTTTCTCGGAAAATATTTGAGTAAAAAAATAAACAAAATTTGTTCATCGGTGTAAATATTATATTTTTAAAGCTTTTTACCAAGTTTTAATTATTAAAAAAAAAAAAAATTTGTAATTAAATTTCAGGGAACAATTTAATATAAATTTTAATGGATAAATTAAAATGAACTCTATTTTCTCCGCATTGAAAGCTTCTATACGGTATATTCCTCATAAACACACGGATCCTTCAACCCTGCACTTTCCCTTACACTTTTCTTCCATACACTTCCTCGGCGTTAGCGTTACAAAATTCATACGCGTGTCTGCGTCTTCACCTTCGCTCTCGTACGGCGTCTCCCTTTCAAAGGCCGAAAGGGAAAGCAGCGGAAAATCGCACGCGTGCATGCCTCTATGTATATATTATATAACCATGTGTAGCGAAGGTACCGCAGACGAGACGTTTCGTGCACGTATAGGATGGAAATTTTTCCTCTTCCCTATCGTTTTCTTTTGTTAAGTGAGAAGGGCTTGTTTGATAATCTTGATCGTATGGTTGTATACAATTCTTGTGATGGTTTTTGAAAGTGTTGGATATATCGGTATAATAAATTTTCCGTATTAATGATAAAGTTTACAGTACTGTAATCTGTTCTAGTTGGATAAAGAAAGTCAATATAAATAATGACTTTCTGCTTAAAGCTTTCATTTAAAGGTTTAGATTGTTATCAACTTCTAATTTATTGTCATTGGACTTTTATTTTTATCCTACGATCAAAGTCATTTATATTCATCAAGTTAATGTTGACACTTTGATCATTGATAAAGTTGTTATAAGTCAAAAGCTTAGCCATACAGTTTTATTATTTAATGTTTAGTTTAATGAATACGTTAATTAAAAATCAATTCCCTCTAATATTACCTTTGAGTAATTTTTAGATAACAATTTTATCTTTCATTTGTTAATTTGATAAATGTTTGTTTAAAAATAGTCACTGTTCATATGTATTAATAATAAATCTTCGTTCGAGTATCTTATGCCATCTGATTTTCCGCGAATCATTAATTACATTGTCATGAATGACATTTGCATTTCAGTTGTAGAATTTATCAAAGTACGTTGACCTACATTAACACTCGAATGAATAGTATATGAAGCACAAATTCCGACAGTCACTCTGTGAAGAATCGTATTTATATTTTGTACAGTTATTTTCACTTTCTTATTATTACGATCTTTTCACTGGTTTTCAATTAAGCTTATCATCTAATTTTACCTGACTGAAAACCAATAAATTTTTTCAGTGATTAACGGAAAATCCTTATTTTTAAATAAAAAAAAGTCATCAATTTAATTTCACAAAGCCAATTGTTATCTGAAATCTTTCACACTAAATATATAGAGAGTAACAAAAGAAGCATGTCATCTTTCTTTGCACGAAGCCATCGTATGTCTGTATACTCCGGAATGGAAACGTCAAAGGGAAATAAAAATATCCACGTGATATATGATTTTTTTACGTCGAGCTCTGCTTGATTTACATCGTTTGCCGGGAACGTGGAAAAACGCGAATTTAACAAAACTTAAGTAGAACAAGTTGTGTACGGCAAGACCACTGACGCACTATACACATGTATTTCCGCCTCTCGTGCCATTAATCAATTTTGCTTCTTCGCGCACGCGCGTGGGATGATATAAGGCGATAGATTTTCTCGGTAGCTCATTCAATTTTCAGGATACATGGAAAAAAAAAAATTAACTTGTTCTATAATAACCGTTAGCGTCACAACAGCGTGTAATACAGTTAAGATAGTTTTCTATTACGTATTAATTTAGTTTTAATAGTGTTATCAAAATCTACGAGCGAGTTAGTCACGGATACACACACACACACACAGGCAGTAAACGCCTCGATAATATATATAGGATTCACCGACCGATTAAAATCCCATAATTCTACCAAACTACGTAGCCTCACACCTCAATTCCAACCACTCGAGTAAACCCCCAAAAATACCCAAATTTTTATCTCTATCCCCCGGAAATTTCCCACTAGCTAGCCTCCTTCTCCTCGTATTTTAACCCTCCACCCCTACACCATCTTCTCCTAGAAACTTAAAAATTCGTTCAAAAGAAATTCTCGAAAAAGGACGGTAGTATCCCGTAAAATTCCTTTATCGTGATCTTAGAGGCGAGGAAAGAAGTGCAGATGGAACGGGGGAAGATGAAAAGCCAGGGTTCGGCATTCCTGCGTCTCGCGCTGCACGCGGAGAGAACAAAGCCCTCTTAGCTACTAGCGCGTGTTCTTTTTATCTCTCTATCCTCGAGGTCCGAGCCTCTTTGTCCCGGATTTGAAGCTCGATGAGTTAAATGCTAGAGATGGGTGTGTCCTGGACACGCGTGCTGCGCGAGGATTCGATTCTTTCCTCTTTTTTTTCAAGTATTTTATATGAAAAATCCAGAGTGTCTGAGAGAGTCATGAGCAAGAGAGAGTGAGAGAAGAAATGGTTTTAAAGTATATAGGGTCAGAGATTTAAGTTTTTTTTTCGGGGTTTATTTCGACATTATATTGAATCCTGGCATGTATAGACTTTTCTTTTACGTAGCACACTTATAGTTTATATTTTTTTATGCTTTGTAAAAGTATACTCTCGTTTTATTTTCTATTTACGTTTCCTCTTCCGTTTTATGAAAATTGATAAAATTTACAATAACTTCCGTACGCCTGAGTGAGACGCAGGAAATGTCTTAGATGAAAAAACTTTTCCGCAAATCCCAATCCAACTCTAACAACTCTTTTTTTTTATTCAATTATTCCATTAAAGGAAATTTCCATTTTCCCCCTTTCCACGCTTGGCTCTCTACTAATACGAAAAATTTCTCATTACACAAGCAACTACGACATCAGGCCACACCCACTGCTTATTTACATTCATCTCTCTCTCTCTCTGCGCAACAAAGCGCATCCCTTGACATCACCCGTGTGCTCACATATATATCTCTCAGTTCTTCCCCTGTCTAATTACTCAATTCAGACGCATTCTCTCTCTCTCTCGTATACACATATATACATACGTACGACAGCTGTCCTCTTATCTGTCTTATTTTTCTCAACCACGGGGCTGCGATACGCACGCGCGCGCGCGTCTGAGACACAAAAGGGGAGCGTCCTTGAGCTGCGATCTCGTCAGGCGCGATTAAGCTCCGTCGCGTCTTTTTCCCTCTTTTACTTCTTCTTCTTCCGTGTGTTTTTTTTTTACTTTACGTTTCTTATCTTCACCAAGCGAGGGTTTCCTTCGCGACGTGTCTTTCTAACTAATAGGAGTGTACTGGGAACTCGATGTACATATATGTACGCGTGTGTATGTGTGTAAAAATTTTTTTTCAAGTTTGTCGAGTGATACATTTATAACGAGCGGCTGAAGTGTGCGTTTGACGGTCTTTGAAGCCAACGACTACCGAGGGAAGCGATTTTTCCCTTTGACGCTGTATGTAGTCACCGATGCTTTTCTGGGGACGGAAAACTTTTTCTCGATAGCAAGTCTGATACTTAGGGCAAAAAAATCAGAGATTTTATCAATGCTTTCTTTTGCGTTCATTTCGTGTTTTATTTAATCTTTTCGTTACAATTATATTAAAGTTTGATTATTACACACGCGTGAGACTTTTTATAATCTCCCGAGGTAATTGTATTTTAAATAATTCTTTTAGTAATTAGAGTTACGTGGGAGTAAGGGGAAAATCATATTGTAAACACGGACTGTAAAAACTTTATTCATTCATTGTTACGCGTCGAGTTTAATGGAAACTCCCCCACTACCTTGAGGTACTTTCGCGCAGTGAGAGAAAGAAGGACAACGCGCGCGATTTTCCGAGATTTCCCGACGTTTTTTTCTTCTTCTTCTTCTTTTCTTTTTTTTTATAGACGTTGCGCTCCCACTGCCTCATTGTTCCTGCGAATTAATAATTTGCAAGAGCAGGAAAAAGGCGAAGTTTTATTATTCAGATCCTCGGTTGTTTTATTTTTCTCCCTTTTGTTTAGCCTTCTCTCTCTTTCTCTCACACTTTTTCTGCATTTGCTTCTCGTGTAATTTTTACGTGTCTTCGTGATCTCACTTATAGCCTCATTTAACCAAAACAAAAACCTGAATGTAGAAAGAATCCTCTATTGTTTCATCTATCCAACAAAAAAGCTCTATACTCAGCTAAACTAATACCATCGAATAACCTTAAACTTCACCGAACAGATTCTCCGGTGCTATATATATATATATATATATATATATATATCCTTTCCATAAGACTTTCCTTATCTTTGAAATCTTCGGGTGGGAAATGACTTCTAAATATTGACTCGACGCGCGCTCTGAGCTCGGGCCCCAAAGAAAAGCATCTTCTTCGCCGTTTCGCCAGCGAATCGCCATCATTTATTCGAAAGCCCGGCGCTCTCGTGAAAAATAAAAAAGGGACGAAGAAAGGACGCAGCTTGCGTATACACCAAGAGCCTCATATTATAGCTTGAGCTTTAGAAACGGTCGACTGTGCGCGTATACATGTGTGTGTGTGTGTATATATATATATATATATACATATACGACTTCGTTTTTGTGACAGCGGCAGCTCTGCGTATTAGCTTATGCGGAAAACCACTTGACGTCCTCTCTATCCCCCCCACACACACACCCACACACGTATATATACTCTTCCCATTACCGTTTTCCGGATGTTGACCCGTCCGGTTAGCCAGGAATGTATTACAAACACGTAGAAATCGTAAAATAAACAGTCATACACGCGTACACGACCAACTAATACACTCGTGTATAGCGTTAGTTTTATAAAAAAAAAACACACAGTAATCATAAATCTACCAAACCAGACGCGCGCGCGCGTACACTTTTGCAGAGTTGTACCGAAAGATTCAGAGCTAAATCGCACGAGCAAGCGACCAGGTGTGTATATATATATATATATACGTGACATAACTCGAGCTTGGGAGCCATTCACATCCGCGGCAGACGTCGGCGACATTCGTTGTTCTCGACAGACGTCGCCAGCGTCGCGGACGGCTGCAAGTAATGTAGCTCTTCAAGAAGGGGAAGGGGGAGGGGGGTTATATTCCCTCCCTCCTTTTGAAGTAATGCAACTAGTGCGATGCTGCTGACTTTAAGCCGTTGTTGTTTATATACGAATTTCGAGGTAGAAGAAGGAGGAGGGTAGAAAAAGCTCCGAGGCGAGAAGAGGAATATCGCGTTCTTTATCGGCCTGAGAAGAGGACGTTAGTCTGTTGTAAATGGCCAACGAAAGTGTCTCTAGATGCTGTAATACGCTGAGATGCCGAGTGTTTCGTGTTGTGGTAGTGGTGTTACCGTGGTAACGATGTTACTACTGCGTTTTCGAAAATAAGTTTGGATTTGCGGATTTAAGGTTGAGTATAAAGAACGCAGGTTATGTGAAATAAGACGTTATAGTTCTCATTCTATCATGAAACTGATATTTTTCTAGATTACTGTAGTTATAATTTTGTTTCTTTTGTATATCTAGCTATATTTCATAAAAAAACTACTACGAAAAATCTATACCGAAAAAGCTATACATTTCACAAACCGCGCAATCACCGATAGATTTTGCATTCCCTTATTCCACCGATAAGAAACACCCTCCAATGAGCCTCATTGTTCTTCGACAGGTTCACCTCGTCACCAACAATCATCCTATGCTTTTCTCTCCCTTCAGAATCCCCGAAAATCAATTCTTCGCAGCCGTTCAAACTAGCGTAATCCCGAAATCCTCGCGATCCGATAAGAGTGCGCCTTGCTCGTTCTCTCGTGCATATAATAGCACGGTACTAGCGTTGAAATCACCGCTCGGCTAAGATTACACAACTTCGTGTCCTTGTCCATGGACGACTACTAACGAGCGCGAAATTTTCTCTGTTTAGCGACTAATGAGTTATGTAACGTTAACGAGTTCGAGCTAAAATTGCATCGTAGAATGTGACTACACGATGCGGTGAACTTTTTCTTTTTTTTTCTGTGACGGTATGGCTGAAGCGAAGTAGCCAGGTAATCGGTGGACGGGTCAAGGACTGTTTGCACGTTGTCGAGGAGTGTGCGTAATTAGAGGACTTGCGAGGAGGATGAGTTGGAGTATAGGAATTCTTTTTTTTTCGACGACGAGGGTAGTTGGAAAAGTAAGAGATGTTGGTAATGATGAATTGGTAGGGTTGTTGCGACGGATGATATCTTGATAATATTTGCGCGTGTAGTATATTTCTCGGTATATTTATAGTACGAGGGGTTTGAAGTATAAGTGTTTCTTTTTTAATAAATATTTTGTAAGGAATCCAATGTTTGACCTGGCTAATAATTTAAGATGGATATATTGAATCTAATGCCTCGGTTTCAAAAATATATACCATGCCGATAAATTTCAATGGCCGTCCGTACGCTATACCCTTCAGTTCTCATTACTACTTTATTCCCTGGCTACATTTTTCACCATACTGGCGATCACGCGAACCCTTAAAATCCATTTTTTTCCTCATGAAATACTAACCCCAAGTACCCACTCATCTCCGAAACCCCACCACAAATCAAGTCTATTCCCTTCCTACCTCACGAACATATCCTCTGCTCTCGGTTCAGGTAAACCGCATAATGATTTTTTTTTCATAAAAACGCAACATTCTTTTCACTCCCCTCAGCCATCATTCACTAAAAGATATCGTAAATCAGTCAGTGTTCTCGTTCTCTTACTACCACTATGGTCGATCGCGTATTGTAGGTGAAAAATCTTTCTGAAAAATTGTACCCACGTGCTGATGTGAAACTCAAGGTAGGGTAGGGGCAAAAGAATGCGAGATGAGCGCGCGTCCGAGCGTGTAAGACGCGTACGCGCGTGCAACTGCAGTGCGCTGAAAACAGATGGTGGGTTAATGGCCACGTAAACGCCACATTTTTTCACGGTAAACGGGTGACAAGACGAGTGGGATAAGAAGGAAAAAGGGGTAGGTTTAAGGTTTTGATTAGCAGAAGTTATAGGTATTTTAAAGTGAAGGTTCAACTGTTGATTTGTTAAATTGATGTAGAGCATTGAGATTTGTAGGTCAATCAATATACATGAATCGTTTGAGAAATATTTATTTTTAGTTTTAAGTTTAGAAGTCACCATAACTGTTTATGTACTCGAATAAATAATTACTTGTTTGAGGTTATATTTATATTTATTTTAAAATAAAGATTGTGGACATTAAGATATTTTTACAATATTTTTCTACCGATGGCTTATGATCTTTCTTTTTGTGATTATTTTATGCGTGACGTCAATTCAGTTCAAATGCAACGCATAGCTTTAAATTTAAAATTTTAACTAAATTCTTGGCAAAAGTTACGCGAACATTGGCAAACGTTCTTTCATTTCTTGGATTGAAATAAATCTTTTAATGCAAGGGGGGATTACTAGTTTACAAGTTTGAGGATTATAGTTTCAAGAGGATTACAGCCCTTCATCCTTTAGGAGTGAGTGTGCGCGGGGGCTCGCGAGTAATATTTGAAGTAAAATTCAGGTATTCCGTGTAATCGTCCATCGGAGAGTGATTTCGGTACTTCCGATATATATATATATATATATATATATATATATATGAAAAACTTTCTCGTTCTGCAGAAAAATACAAGGAACTATACGCATTGGGAAAATCCCACGTCGTATAGTCTTATGGTCAGGGGAATATAAAAAGTTTTATGATAAGCTAATAAAGTAAATTGCAAAACATTATTTACCGATCTTTATGGCTTTAGTTGTTATACATAAAACCTTTTTATGAATTGCTGAAATTTATATTTCCAATAAAATATTACTGTAAAAGCTTCGTTTACTCAGAGATTGATAATACACAGAAATGTGGATTGTCAAATATCTTTTACTCGAATAATTATTTTATTACTCGAAAATTATAACAAAACTTTATTTATCTTCTTAAAAACAATGATTCATTTTACAGGTTTTTTTTATTTATTTTTATAAATTTCTAACAATCAATACAAAAATTCCTCGAACCGAAATCTTCACTCCGAATACAATCACTTCCTCGCTCGTCCCGTACAATCGCAACAAGAACAAAAACCGTTAGAAAACACGAACGAACGAAAGAACCGTGCACGCGCGATCCGAACCCCACCCAAATAGGCCATCCTCTCTCTCTCTCTCCCAGCAGCAGCTCCGCTGTTCACCCTTGGGCTTTCCTCTCGTAGGCATGTCCAGGCGATAACTCACCACCTCCCCTTCTCCTCATCCTCTCCCTCCGAGGGAACGAGAGAGCGAGAGAGAGAGAAAAAGCCAAGGGGGTCCAGGGGGTCATCGCTTGGCCCGCTTGGCGACCCTCCAGCTGCGCACTGCGGCCCTGTCTCGCCCCGCGCCCGCTAGGAAAGCTCCTCCGTTGAGCGAACCAGAGAGCGAGAGAGACGGAGAGATAGAGACAGAGAGAGAGAGAGAGAGAGAGAGAGAGGCTGTATTATCATATTCTCCCGCGCCATACTTCTTCGCATTTTCTTTTTATCCCGGCGGTTTCGAGGAGATGCCGCATGCGAATGGGTTCCATGTCGCTTTCTCTCTCTCTTTCTCTCTCTCTCTATATATATATAGGAGCCGCGCGTAGTTCATAAATTTATGAACGCTGACGTGATTTAGAAGCAGTTTTAGGTGCGCACGATTCGATAATGGTCTTCTGCGTGTATGCGTGTGTGTGCGTGTGCGCCTGCGCGTGTTTGTCTACACGGGGGTCGATTGGAATGCGCGGTCGGAGTCATCAAAATCGCATATATTTTCCGCTTGGGATGAAAATAAGCAGGAGATGTATGGACGTGGAGGGTGAATATACGTGGCACTACGATGGGCTGGCTTTTTTTTTCGGGCGATTCAGTAGAAAGTGTCTGGGTGTGGTCGGACGGTTAGGGAGGTTTATTGGGTTCGTTTCGAGAGGCAACGGGGAGCGATTTCATTTTAATTAACCTGTTTGTATATTATTTAGTATTATTTATATATTTACGTGTGTTAGAGTTTATTGATTGTTTAATATTATACATTATATTAACCGAAAAATAAACTTTATCGTGATCCTTTTACATTTCCATAGGTTATATCGTATTTATTATAATTATTATTTTACGTATAATCAACAATATACAAAAGCTACAATATTTATTTTTTATGGTACAAAATAAAGCCAAGCTAATTAGCAGTTCTCTTTAGGAACGCGTAATTAAATGTTTGTTGCCATCATCATTTCACTAACCCTCCTTTATAATTTAAAACAACACTTCAACCATCACATCTGACAATTCCCCTCATTTTCTCCTCTTACTTTAATTAAACCCGTATGAAACCCCAGCATTCTCGAAGAGCCACAGGAACCGTTTAATCAGCCCCACCCCATCGTCAGAACTACCTAAACAAATCATTATTCGGCCCATTTCACCCGATTCCTCCACCCTCTACTGTGTACGCACGATATCTCCTTCTCTCAAAATATATATATACGAAGGGTCAGCTACCGACGCTATATAACTGCTACTGCTGGCGACGACGGGCGCCATCTCTCTCGCCGATAAACTATTTATTTTCCGCGTCAGCGAAAAGAGTCGCGAGCGTGTCAGCGTGTCCCGGCGTGCTGCTGCTGTTTTTCCCTGAGATGTATATGTATATAGAGAAAGAGCGCGAGTGTGTCGACGACCTTATGCATGTGGATCCTGAATAAATTGCTAGGAGAGAAGGACGAGGATGCGCGTAGGTGAGTTTTTGCTATCGAAAGGTGAATTGAAAGGTTATAGATTTTTTAAGGCGATACGTGGTTACTCGAAGCAGGAATAAAATTTTGTTGCTGCTGTTTGGACCGAACTTAAAGACTATTCTATTGAAAATAATAGTTGGTGAATCTTTTGATAGTAATATTAGAATATTTTATATTAATTTATCACGTCGAGTTTTTATGAGAAAGAATCGGAAGAACACAAAACCTTTCGAAATTTCCGCGAAATCTTTCGAATATGCAAATACAGTGAGTAAAATGCAGCTTCGCTGGTTCAACCAGGGCCATTCGCTATTGCTGTGCGCACGCATATTTCGAAAATTTATGCCCGAGTGTGTATACAAACAATTTTTGCCCTAACAATGCCCCCTTCGCTTTATCTTCCAACTCCACCTCTTCCTCCCCCTTCTTCTCAACGTAGTCTGGAATCCTCCTCGCTCGCGCGACGGCCGTTAAACGTCGAGTATTAAGGAGAAATATTGTTACAACCTCTCTCGTGCGCTTCCTCTCTCTCTCTCGCTCTCTCTCCTTTTTTCGGTTATACAACACGAGGCGCGAGAAATCTTCTAAGACGATGCGCGCACGCGCGAAGAAACGAGGGTGGGATCGTTAAGTCGGTTTAAAGAGCGTTGTTCAAAAGGAAGACGTCGCTTAATGGCTCTTCCAACCCTCCATACCACCACCAACCCACTCTTTTTCTTTCTCAGAGGATAAGCTCAAAGACTAGAGAGAGAGAGAGAGAAAGAGGAAAATTTTGTATCAGCAGCGCTCGCATAATCCTGAATGCGCAAGCGCAAGCGCGCGAGGATCCTGAGATTCTTTCCTGGAGAGGATAGTGCCCTTTTCTTATTGTCGTCGCGTGTTCGCGCGTTCGCTTAATTTTACGAGTTGGGAGGCTATATACAGGACGTGCGTTTTATGGAGCGAATGTGTGATTCTACGTGTGCAAAGAAGAGAGAGAGAGAGAGAGAGAGAGATATGGAGATAGAGAAATGTACCGGAGATGGCGATTCTCGGAATAGAGAGTGGGAATTTTCTTGGTTATTGAAGTAGCTTTTTTTAACTTTTTTGTTTCGGAAAGTTTAGTGCTGTTTTAAGAGAAAGAAGAATTATTGTTTGATATACTTTATTCACTATAATTTTCACATTAATATTAGAGTTTTAGCATTTTCATTGATTTTTTAATGTTAATTTTATCTTATATTTATTATACCACAAATGAATAAAAATTTATTCATACATAAACCAAATCAATTGAATAACCACGGTAAATAGAAAAATCTTACAAAAACATGTAAATGAAGAAAATAATCCTCTCGACGTATCGAGATTTCTTGCAATTCCATGACACAATACGCGACACAATACCGACGATCGTTCCGGATTTCTTCGGTCTCGAGCTAACGATGACAATTTGTCACGGCTATCAGATAATCTTTATGGCCTCCCCCCGATAACGCAAAGTACCACTGTAAATTTTACAATAAATTACGTTGTCAGCGCGTCCTTCTTCTTCTCTCTCTCTCTCACACATCCTCTCTCTTTGTCTCTCTTGCTCCCCCTCTGCTCGTCTCGATACTCTCGTATTTTTTACGATCCACGATATATAGTGCATGTTTTTCCGTGAATGAAGTAAAAAAGACCGAGATAAAGAAGACCGAAGAGAGAGGGAGAGAGACAGAGACAGACCAAGCATAAAAGAAGACGGCCACGGGGAGAGAAGGGGGGTTAAGAAAGAAATGACCGAGTGATCGATGGGCCTCTACCACCGTTTCGGACTTTAGGAAACTTTCGCTCTGCGATTAACCCTCGTCCTCTCAGCTCACCCCTGGAGACTCCACATGCGAAGGAATATGTATACCTTTCGCGGATCTTGCTTTTACGACGCGCCGCCCGCGAAGATTATGCCGAACGTTGTTTATTAAGCGCGTGCGCGTAGATACATAGAGAAAGAGAGAGAGTGCACGAAGTGAATTGCGTCGGGGGGAAAGACGAGTTTTTTGTTATTTTTATTTGCGCGCGGGAATCGCGCGGGTCGATGAAAATTGGATCGCGTTGGGAATTTACTCGCGTTTATGTATATATACGTAGAACGTCGTAGTCATCTGTTTTGTTCGCGAGAGGGAAAGTTTGGTTTACGTTTGTTTTGTCAGGGCCGATCGTACGCGGCTATCAGCGTTAAGGCATATGGTGTAAATTATTCCGGGAAAGTTGCGTTCTTGTGTGTGGTCGCTCGAGTAACAAAAACAATAAGCAAATTGCTTTATTAGTTTAGCAATCTCCGTTGGAATAATAGCCGTATATAATTATGTGGCTTCCCGGACGAATAACCGAATAATTCCACTTTTATTGTAAATCGAGATAATCCAAGATTTTGTAATTTCAAATAGGCCTTTTTCATTTACAACTTTTAGTAGTAACAAAAATATTGCCGTAAAGCTACATTCATCCCAAACGTAACCAGATAAGTCCATTTTTCAAAATTTCTGCCCGAAATAATCGGATAAATCCATCATTTTTTTTGTTTATCGTAGTTATCATTTATTTTATCTATTCAAATTGAATGTAAATATGATGGCTAATATATATTTATCTGTTTATTTAAAAAATTTCTTTAAAGATTTTAAAATTTTACAATATTAGTACAATACAAATACCATTCAAATAGACGTAAATTTAATAGAAATGTCAGAAATATATAAATTTCTTGAATAAGTTATAAGAATTCATTGAACAATTGCTAATTTTGTAATTTATTCACCCGTTTCAAAATTAAATTAAAGAATAAAAGACAAATAAAGACGAGCCGCAGTATCAGATAAGTCCACAGTTCCCGGAATAACCAAATACTTTTTTGAGTTCTTACTCGTTTTTAACGCATTAGAAAATGTGTAATCTGTTCAGACCAGCGTGTAAATATGTTTTTTGAATGTGTCAATTGACTAGTCAAGTATCGCGACTCAACTCGAAAAGTGAACTTATTCGGTTATTCCGAGAAGCCACAGAATTGTAGTTTATATATAAACCACTTTCTATTGTTATATTTCGGAATAAGATATGATTAAGGTAGTTAACATAGTTAAAATATGAATCCGTTTTGGATTTCACCTCTCTTCGAGGCGGAGAGTTTCGAGCTTTCAATGCGGGGAAAATTTTCATCGCCCTAAGCTAAGTAGTAGTTTCATTAAGTGACTTTAATGCTGATAAATTTTAAGGTAAAGCAAAGTGGATATTTGAGTTTAATGGACTGGAAATTTCAGCAACTATATATATATATTCTCAGTTCGTAAGTTGCAATGGATAACAAAGCGAAACTTTGGAACATAACGCAGCTGCGTCTTAATGGTATAAAATGATTTAGGAATCGAATAGAAGGTCGTTTTCTACAATCTTGGTATAAATGTTCAGAACTAATAATTTGCTGTTAGAAATAATGGTAATATAATTAAAAATGGTAAAAAGCTTCCTGTGATGCTAATGAAATTCATCTAAAATACTAACATTGTATCAAATAAACTTTGATCATTTACACGTATAGTATTTTAGCATAGTTATGTAATATAATAATGATACTTACATGTTTTCAACAGACATTATTGCAATTAAATCTGTAAAGGTTAAAAAAAAACCTCCAAACATTTCCGTCAAAATCGAACACTGATGTTATATTATATATTTACCCTTAACCGTAAAATAAATTGTCAAACCTGTGCGTACACCCCGATCAATTTCCCAATATCGTTTTTTAATCTTAATGGAAAGTGCCTACACCCTCGTCCAACGAAAAAAAAGAAGAAAAAAACAAAAATTTTTTCAAACTCGATCTATCCAAGCGAGAGCTTAAGTAATTCAAGCGCCAGGCGTTGGAAGAGGAGTTGCTCCTTCGGCTCGTACGCACGTACCTCGTAAAAATAAAGAAGCGCCTTTAACCCCGTCGCGTCTATGCGCTGGCGTACATAATACATGTATATACACCACGCGGCGCATTTCGTACGACGTTTAAACCGTTTGCGTATAGTGTGAATACGTGTATATATATACATATATATACGCACACTTATACGTGGATGGGTAGACAGTCAGATGGGAAGGAGAAATCGTCATGAGCACATACTATTATGCGTGCAAGCGGTTTTCTCTCCTCGTATATACCGGTACGGTATCTTCGGTTGTTTTTCCTTTCGTTTTTTCCTTACATTTTTTTTCATCTTATTCTTTCAAATATATAAATATATATTATACCTGTGAGCTCTGTTTTCAGGCATTACCTACAAAAGCGTCTGAAGCGGATAAAAGCGAGCAGGCATGTATATGTGTAATTATATATATATATTCGTATATAATATATATTTAGGATAATTCCTCTGAGAGTATATAATATGTATGCTACGTATATAGGCGCTTGCAATAATAATAATAATAATGATAACAATACGTCTCTTGGCCGGACACAAGTCTCTTCTGGGCGTTTTTTTTCTTTGTCGTTCAAAAGTATTATAAAAACAAACGATAAGCCAATGCTGCTAGCACACGCATCACACACCTATGTTATGTATATATATATATAGAAAAATACCAATACGAAAAATAATAAAAGATATATATGCGTATTAAAAAAAAAAAAAAAATATATATAGAAAGTTCACACAGAAGTAAAAAAAAAGAGGTAAGTATGTAATAATATATCATGAGTCATTCTGAAGCACGCGCATGACATGACGTGACATTATGAGAAAGATACAACATGTGTTGCGCAGCTGCGGCCAGAAGCGCACTGCACACACTGACAATGATATCGACAATGGCTTTCATTTTGCACATTATTATTTTCTTTTTCTTTTTTTTTTTTTGTTTCGTATATATTCTTTGATTGTCGTTTTTTTCATCAATTTTTCGATCGTATGTTTTTGTTATTAATATATCTATTTTATTTAATTATTTTTTTTCTTATTTTCTCTAAGCATTTTTTGGATACCAATTATTCTGTCAGACCAATTGCATAAGCGTCAGATTAGCGTTTCGTCGGTTTTTGCTTTTTGCTCTTTACCAATCTTCCAGATATAATAGGTCCCGTGGTTCCTCGACAATTTTCTCTATAATTTTTTGTTTTTTGCTTCCTTTCTCCAATCTTCAGGATAGTTGAGGATTGGGCAAGGATGCGGTCTGTAGATGGCAGGCAGTCACGATTATTGCTGCAGATAGTTAATTTCTTTTTCCTTTTTTACTTAGTTTAATGAGTCGAAATTATTTTGTCGGTTATTATTGCGGTGATAAGATATTATGTGTAATGGATTAAAAAGTTATCTAAACCACTATAGATATGATTGTAATTCTTAATTTAATATTATGAAGTGGTGAATATTTGTTTATCTATTTCAATTTATCAATAATAATGTAATTAATTAATGAAATTGTTATTCCGCATAAAATTTGTTACCAGGTCGAGGAATTTCCATAACAAATCTCATCATAATATTTAATGAAAAGTGCACTTTTACAATAAAACATAAAATCATTTTCACGTATATTAAAAAACATCGTTATTCATAAATATACGAATTATTCTGAAATAACTTTTATTTCGAAACATTTTCGCAGATATTGAAAGGTAGCACACGCATTATCCATGAATTAGCGGCTCAATTCGAATTGACGGCAGGAATTTTTTTTCCTTTCCCTCTCAGTCCAGAAAACATGCGGGAAATCAACGCAGTTTCAATAAATTTCGCAACACCAGGGCACAATATACATTATTCGCGTGGTATCCTGCATAATACACAAGCCCCGTGCATAATAAGTGCGCGCACGTACATCCCGGTGCTCGCACGCTCTTCATTTCTCTCTGTGAAAATTTAAACGAGAGAGATAGAGAGCAGCGACTGCCTGCGATCTTCCTCACCGCTCTGTGTATTTCAGTATATATGTGTGGATATGTGTGGTCGGTAAAAACGGAATGCGGAAGTGGAATATACAATATCGGTTGGTTGAGGCTGGTAGGCAAAAAGTTGGATAGGGTATATGGAGGGCGCAGACCAGGGAAGAGAGTTTTGAATAAAAAAAAAAAAAAAAAAGAACAAGATATGCGTATCGCGCGAGTCACGTTCCAGGTGACAGTGTCGACTTGATTTGGTTTCCGCACAGGGCTCAACACCTGGGGTCCAGTCTCGTACATTCAGCCTTAAAAAACGTATACACACACATATATATATATGTTCATATATATAGATGGTTATAGAAAGAGAGACAGAGATACAGAGAAAGACAGAGTGAGATGGAGGGTGCGCTGCGAGTCGACGCAGAGAGAGAATGAAAGAGAAAGAGAGAAAGAGAAAGAGAGAAAACGAGTCGGATGAGCGAGAGAGAGAGAGAGAGAGAGAGAGAGAGAGAGAGAGAGTTGCCAAGGGTTTATATACGTGGTATATACGAGACGAAGCGAGAATAACGAGGAATGCAAACGTGGGGATTCCCCGGCGCTGTCCGAGGACCGTACTACACGGCGTCGGTCGAGCGTAAAAAGTAGAAAATTATGCAGATTTTTTGATGGTGAATAATGCATAGCCGATGGCTGCTACTCGCAGGTTTCCCTTCTTCTTTTCTCTTTTCTTTTTTTTTTATACAAAAATGTAGTTTATGATGGCTTGTGAGATTATCTATTAATGGCTTGAGTACGAGGAAGAAAATGTGGGTGACTTTTTTATTAAAATTTCAGAAAATCAGGACATTTACTTTATCGGCATTGTTTTTCAAATATTTATAAGATGTATATCTCTTTAAAATACAACATAAATGGATATACGTATACTTGTTGAAGTAGGACACATTTAATATTTAAAAAAATCCCTTTAAGATTACGGTTTGGATTTAAAGACTTGAATATTGTATGAGATATACTGTAGCTTTGACTGTGCTAAAGAAAAATAATGCCGCGATAAGTTTTCTTTTTTAACATCTCCTACCTAACTCTCATACGACTAATGAAAATGTATACAATTAACTATAGATATTAAAAATCTAATTGTTTTTTAATAAAACGTATAACAAATTTTTTGTAGCTCGAACAACTTTTAGCGCTACACTATCACACTGATCTACGTAAGAATATCTGCATAAGGTCGTACTTTTTCGCCTTTTCTTCTTGAAAGAAGTATACGATAAGAATAAAGTTAAATAAAAAAAAATGTTTGAAAGAAAGCGGATGAAAAGTGAAAGAGCAAAAAGAACAAAAAATAATAAGAACGAAAAAAAAAAAAATTTTTATCTTCGAACGTTGGTAAATAAAGACACTCGAAATCATCGCTGCAGTCTTCCTTCCTCGCTAAAGCTCGTCTTAATTAATCATGCCACGGATTCTTTTGTTCCTCCGGTCTATTAATATTTATAAGTGAAATAGTGTGAGAGATAAAGATAGAGTTCTCGCCTCCTCTCGTATCTCACCGTATTTAAAGTTCGCGCAAACTTTTAAAAAACCGGCAACTCGCTGATTTCTTTTTTTTTAATTTTTTTTTCTCTCTCTCCAGCTTCCTTCTCCCTACTGCGTCGACATTGCGCGCGACTCGCTTCGCGTCTGCACGCGTCATATACACATACAACTAGAACTTCGCGCGTTATACTTCTTTTTTTTTCTACTTTTTCTCCGCGTCGGGAGCAATGCGGCGCGTTCACAATTGACGCGCAACATTCGTCTATATATATATATATAGTCGTTCGATTTAAACCTGAATGTACCAGCCGGAGCGATTCAATATCGTTTATGTACAGTACATATATATACGTATACATAGTCCAAATAACTACTTTTTTTTTGGAGGATATACAAGTGTGTGTGAACAACGCCGTATACAAACATATATATACATATATGAAAAATTTCTAAATCTGCATATGTGTATATAGATATATATACACACGTTGTCAATAAATAAACGGATTACTTGAGATGCATAATATATATAATAATAATAATAATAACGTGACGTATACAATCGCGCTGTGCGTTTCTGCGTATAAATATATATATACTCAGTCAGATAATACAGATGACGTACATCAGCATGTTTACACATCCTGACCTGCGAAGCTCGCCACGCGAGTTTGCGAAAAAAAAGGTACGCGTGCACGCTTTTGTTATAACCACGAGTACCTCGTTCTCTCCCTCTCCTCCTACGCGTCGTTTGTCGGACTCGTACTTTTTTTTTATTATGTGCGCGCTTCAAAGCTCACGTACGAACGCGTGTAGATAAGATCGATTGAGAGTGAGTGAGAGAGAGAGAGAGAGAGAGAGTCGGTCTACGAACGCGTGCGCACGATGAAGATGTGTGCGCTACGATATAGCGTTGACACGCAACTCGAGTGCGATTTGCATGCACGAGAAGACGGATATCTTAATAACGTATGAAGATAAATGCTACGTTGAAACGTGACAATTTTTAAGTGTGGTTTATCACCGATGGGGGATATTCAAATTGCCACTTAATTTATATGGAAATTAATTTCGAGTATATATATGCGATATAACGTTAAAAAATTGTATAATATTACATTATTTTATTTTATGATTCTCCGTCCTAAAGGATATATGATGTCGTTACGTAAAATATGTAACTGGATTTATGCATATATAGAAAAGCATATATAATTTATAAAATTTATTCATTAATTGCCATTAACTTTTGAAAATATGAAAATAATATTTAACTATGTCAATGAGTTTACAAGATAAATTTATAAATGCAAATTATTGCCTGGCAAAGTATCACAAAGAAAATATATCCATCAGAAATAAAACCGGTTATAAAATTAAAGCTCAACGAATAATTGGCCTCTTTTATACGTCCCTTCAAAGTCACCCCATAAACCTGTTAAAGGTTAACCGCTGCCTCAATTACGTGTCAATCTATTGTAAAAGGCGATATACACACAGGGCGAGAGGGAAGCGTGCTGTAAACTGACCCTCTTAATAGAAGACCGCTTGGTGCGTAGGTACATTCACGAATGCAAAAAAAAAAAAAAAGAAACGGCAAGTGTATATCAGATAAAGCCGACGGCAAATTGAAATTCCCGCGTTGGTTCCGTTGGGTATATTTTAAGAGGCCGAAGTCCTTTCCTCCACCTCCGACTACGTCTATGATCCGTTGGTAGGTATACATATATATACGAGACGGAAAGCTGGATTGCGGTCGTGAAAATCGATTTCCGGCCGTACAACCCGTTTACCGAACGGAAGGCGTAGCAACTCGCGCTGCAACGAACGATTAAACTCGATTGGGATATTCGTCGCGTGGCTTTTTTTTTTGCGCAGGCGAGCTTCGCCGGGTAGGGCCATGCACACAAAAAAAAAATAAAGAACCAAACGTAATGTGAAACGAGGAGAAATAATAAAAGAACAAAAAAACGAAATTGAAAAAAAAAAATCATAATGATGAAGAAGACAGTGAGATACATCGCAGTGTGTATATATTTTTGCTCAAAACGAAAACATAATACGATATATATAACAACGTCCAACCATTAATCACATAACTGCATGTATGCTGTATAATAATAATAGTAATATATAATGAGAATGAACAAGTGGAAGAGTGGAAACAAGATGTAATACAATAACATGATAATAATAATAATAATAAACGTTTCTTGCGACGACTGCGGAACGTAGCAAGGTTCCCTTGTATACAGTTCAGCCAACCAAACAGCTGTGAGAGACGAGCTAAAAAAACATAGTTAGTAATATATACTTGTACAACAATGTTCAGAATAAACAACAGCGCTGCCAGTGTGTCGTAAATACATAATGCTATATATCGTATATATTTATATCTCCTAAGCTAAATTAAACTTCTGTCAAGTTGGGCGGGGTATAAGTATTTAGTAGTATAGGATCTTTTGTTTTTTTCTTTCCTCCTTTACGCTGGGCAATGTTAGGGACTTTTGCGCCTCTTCTCTGCAGCGCGGTGAATTTGCATGTGAGAGTATCATCGCGTGATAATGTGAGAAACGAGAAGTATAGAGAGAAAGAGTAAGAGAAAGAGGCGCGTGAACTGTATGCAGGTATGTGTAAATGTCAGTGGAGTGAAAAAGAGAGAAAATGAGAGAAAATAGCGGTCGCGCTCATTCGTTTTTTTTTCACCCGGTTGCGCGAGTGCTTGGTATATAGGAGAGCAATTTGCGAGCGCCGCGTCCGATCCAATAAGGAAACGGAGATGGAAGGAGGGGAAAGAGGAATAGAGGGAAAGAGAGAGAGAGAGAGAGAGAGAGAGAGAGGGAGGGAAAGAAAGATATTTGGCACGGACTT
>JAYJLV010000001.1:17181365-17193837 GCA_036873485.1 Torymus texanus | reverse complement strand
GATCTTATATATATATATATATCAGTCCGGATGAAAATCTTTAGGCGATCCTCTACCACTGCCATACTCCCCCTTTATCGTTTGTCATCTTATCGGTGGAGGTGGTAGAGAAACCGTCGCTCTCGGTTTTCGAAGGTCCCACGAGGTATATGAGAGGGTGAGCGAAAAAGAAACAGATGCCGACGCTCCTGGGAGATTTCGCGCGTGTTTTTGCTACCGCCGAGGGAATACACGACGACGAAGGGAGGAAAGAGGGATTATATATGAGTAGTCGATTTTCGGTGTGTTTGTAATGAGACTATATATATAGAAAGTGGATGACGTTTGTCAATGTTTGAACACAGTCTTATAGTTTCTGGTTGATATGTGATTCGTTCGTTGGTGTTAGGCTCTTTTATAAGCGGTTCACAGCGGTTCGTTCTCGGCCGTGTGATCGTTGAATGGTTCTGTAGTAGGACAACGCAATAGTGGTAAGCTTCATTGAATATTAAGAATATTTATCTGCATATTTTTTTACTTATTTAAATGGAATTTAGATATTCTAGAGCAATTGAATCAATCAAACAATGTAATTAATTTAATAATGTCATGACTGAAATTGTAGACATTGCGTTACACTAATAAAGAACACATTAAACGTCAGTACATTACACAGAAATCAAAGTGTAAGTCATATGGAATCAGATTCAATCGTGTCAGTCTTTGCATCGATTATACACATTACACTCTACAAAGGGTTCACAAAGCTCATCCAACTCAAAGATCTCAAAATCTGCTTCCATCGCAATGAGTCTCGATAAATATATATGATTTCGGCACAACGTATATATAAGAGCGCCAACGCAAAAGAAACGAAAGATCGTTGTCACAACATAGAGATTACACGCGAAATCATGAGAGATAGACAGATATAGTTAGACAGAAAGAAAGAGAGTGAAGAATAGAGAGACAAAGTAAGAGAGACGATGAGTATAAAAAAACAACACAAAAACGATGAGACAGAAGGAAAAAAATAAAAGAGACAAAATATGTCACAAGAAGAGAAACAAATCAATCAGACAGCAGTACATGAACGAGCGAAGTGAAGTTTTTTGTCATGACTTTTTTTTTTTTTGCTTTTGTTATGAATTATTTAGGGCACTGTACCATCAACACCTCGGACACGGAACTGATGCTGAGGACATACATGGTGACGCCGACCTCCACGGGCGGACCTGAAATCAACAAAAAGACCAGAGCTCCTTGGTGGCGGATCTGTGAATAGTGTAGCCCCGCGTCCGCCGTTGCCACCAGCATACGCACACATAATCATCATCATCATCATCATCAACATCATTATCATCATCCTTTTTAATCTGCGTTACACACAGACATCAACGCATCGTATGTAAAACGTCATCGCGGCGCTTATACTAAATAATAACCTTACAGACTGATGGTCCGGACAGAAAAAGTATAGATTTTGCGCCCTTTCACATCATAACTAGTACACATATATATAATAACATTATATAACTCTAGATATACAGATATATAAGACGGTTTGGTATGGTGCGCGCAAGTGTACGCGTTCACTCGCGCGTGCGGTCCCGCGGATCTCCTACAAAAGGCTAAATTAAAATAAACGACTTTTCAATCGTTCATACAATATAGGAAATTACTAAAGAATCTAAATCACATGCGATTGGATCAGTATAAAACGTTGAAAAGTCGTTGCTTATAGTATAACCTGCTTTATATACTATTTTCGTATAATAGCTTATAGACACAGCGATATATATTTATGTATATGTGTATAAACACAGACATGTACAAATCATCATCACGGCATGCAGTTATTCAACGACCGGTAGAACAGCTGCTGCTACTGTCGAATGACAAAAAAAAAAAAGAAAAAAAAAATATACTGAACGGACGAAAAAAAAAAGTAGTAGAAGAATACAGCAAACGCGAATTCATGCAGAACCCGACGACGTTAATATCGTTACCGTCGGCCGTCTCTCTGTTTTGCCCCTTTTTTGTTATGGAAGGGGAAGGCAAAACGCTTTTACCCTCCCTCCAGTTATTGCCGCGAGCGCGCTTTTGAATCATTCGCAATAACGGGCTCCATTCACGCGAATCCCTTCCTGCGGCATGCGCTGCGCGCGCGGCCACGCACGGGCGAGCGAACGCGCGAGTGGCTTGTTGGTGGTGGTTGTTTTTCTCTCATATATTACTATGTATATCTATATATATATAAATAAATATGGAGGTAGGGGGAAGGTAGTAGATACGTATAGAGAGACAGAGACAAGGTGGTAGAATATATTTTGGTGTGCGCGCGTGTCAGTCGCCGATAAAGTAATATATATATATAATGACAGAAATGCCTCTACTACAACACATTTTATATCATTATGCGCATGAGATATAAAATTATTGTCTTCGACAATAACAACAACAACATTGTGTGAGACTCGTTCGTCGGTTACGACTATAGAGATATATAGATAGAGATAGAAAGAGAAAGATAGAAAGATGGTGTGTACGTGTATGTATATATGAGTGAGAGAGATAGAGCGAGAGAGTGAGTGAGTGAGTGAGATACAGAGTGAGAGTAGGTTGGTGAGTAAGTGAGAGAGATAATGTAAAAGAGAGAGAAAGAGAGAGAGAGAGAGAGTCTCGCACACCCTGCACGGAACCAAATCAACAGGACTCGTTGGCCATAGTGGCTATATATGTGCGCTTGTATTCGCCAAGCTTTCGACAAAAAAACAATACAACGACGCCTCGGTATGTATATATAGCCAGATTGTCCAGATGTATTAGTTTTGGCTTATTGCTTTTGTCTTTTATTTTTTTTCATTTCGCCTCGTTCGTCGTCGTCGTCGTCGTTCGTATTTCTCGCATTCGATCCCTTTCGAAGCAGCAGTAGCAGCAGTAGCAGCAGTAGTAACAGCCGCTGCTGCCACCACCACTACTACTACTGTCGCCGTTTATTTATTTTCTTTTTTTTTTTTTCGTTTCGTCATCCTTCTTTTTCTTTTTTTTTTTGCTCTCGCTTTATTTCGTGCTTCTGACAACCGCAAAATACCAATAGACAGTCTACATATAGTACAGTGACGCGCTTTATTGCGTTCGCTTTTTTGTTTCTCTCTATATCGTCGTCTGTCGGCGCAGCTAAATTTTGCCATTCCTCTCGCACGTATCCTCTTTGCCGATCGATTGCCAGATAGCCGACGACGATTGCGATAACAACAACAACAACAGCACTACACCTACATGTATGTATATATAATCATATATATAGCAAAATTTTGGTTCCGTTTAACATATACGCACGCGGTTATGTTTCTTTTTTTTAATTGTCTTTTATTTTCAAGGATAAGGTGATTGTTTATGGAATTGTTAGAGATATAAAAATGTGTGGTTAATCATTTATAGCTGACCCTTGAGCGTAGACGTGGTCAGTCGACTGGCAATGATTCGTCAAGAGATCGGCGAGATGCATCAAGCGAAATAAGAGGTACACACTCACACACACACACACACGTCGTGTACATATGTACGGTGCATATCCGTATCAACAATGGGTATCGGAGCGTACCAACGATGTACACGAGAGTATGTGGGTGTGGGGGTGTATGTGCTTTTCCCGTGTACAGTCGCGTGACCCTTATCGAATCTTTGCCCGTCGAGCTAGAGACTGACTGGCTCGAGGGCGAGCTGCAAGAGAGAAAGAGAGAGACAGAGAGAGAGAGAGAGAAAGAGAGAAAGAGAGAGAGAGAAAAGGGGTCTTTTGGGTGTTTTGGTAATGGTCGGGAAAATAGGAGGACCTTTCGATTTTGTTCCGATGCAACAAGTTGATACGCTTAGCAAGTGCCGTAAATAATGGCACGTGTTGCTGTGTAAGTATGTGTGTATGTATATGTAGAATCTAGAAGTCAGAAGACATCGTAATCAATGCATTCTATGCTATACACTGATATGCTCAATTTAACTTGCGATTTTTGTTAGAACAACATTCTCTGCTAAGCGTACGCACTTGTGCCTCGCATTGCTCGGTTCATCCCCTTGTTTTGTCGCTACCACGCACTTTGTTGACGCGTCAGCAAAATAAAACCAATGTTTTGCATTTTACTTATTTATTTATTTATTTTTTGCTTCTTATCTTTATGAGCACTTATATGTCTCGTGTTTGACCGTTATTTATATATATATATAAAATCGATAGATTTGTTTTTTTATCAAATTCGAAATTTGTTTGAATATATTTTATCAGTGTATTACGTCGGAAATCAAATTATCAGTGATGGCAGCGAGCAGCCCATTTCAGCAGCCGCGGCAATATAGTTTTACAGCAGCTAGCATCTAATGGGGAACTTGCAGTCGTATATATAATGATAATAATAATGGTAAACAAATGATTATAGAGATAATAAATATATATACGTACGTAACGTTCAAATCAAAAGTATACAACATAGGTATATAATAAGAGACAAATGTGTGTGTGTGTATATAAGAGATGTGAGTATGTCGTGTAGATATGGTATATCGCGCTTTGACAATCGATATAAAGAGCACAAAAGGTAATCAACTATATGTGGTGTAAGTGTATAAGAATGTATGAGTGTATGGTTGTTCGTAGCTGTACGTGGATATACGTGTATAATAATTCAAGTATGAAAGTGTATAATAGGAACGAAAGAAAATATAATGAAAGAAAAATGAATCTGTTTTTTTTCTTTTCTATCTAAGTGATGCACTCTTACCTTGTCGATCGAGAGATAAAGCTTATTGTCGCGCGCACTGATTGCCGTGCACTATATATACACAAGACTCGGCACGTAAAACACGTGTGTGTATGTGTATGTATATATGTATGTGTGCACGTGTACGCATATACGATGACGAGGTTGAAAAAAAAAAAATCTCTCACTCTTGCGAGAATGCATTACGGCTGAGTAATTGACTCGTTTTAGTCCACGGCAAGCAGAACGATATATAGAGAGAAGAGGGGGTTTGGTGAGTGGGTTGTTATAGGGGGTGAAGTTCGAGCCTATCCCCGACCAAAGTGCAAGTGGGGTATTAGGTGTGTGTGTGTGTGTGTGTGTGTATATGTATGTATGTATGTGTGACCCCTCGCGCCGCGAATAAAGGCTTCTTCTTCTTCTTCTTCTTCTTCTGATAGCAGACGTGTATTTTTTTTTCCGCAGCGTCACGTTGATGTATGTATATATATATGTATATAGACGTGCGTGTATAGGTGAAAGAATTCTCTTGCCAACAGGTGGATTCGACGGTGGTATTTGAATAACTTGCGCTGTGCCGTCTCATTTGCTTGGTAAATAGAAACTAAGTGGTTGCGCATCAATGCAAACGTCGGAACCGATTAGGTTAAATGCTAATCCGCGAGCGAACGAGTAAGTGAGTGAGTTTTCAATGTGTGTAAGTTGTAAAGAGAAATACATACACACGCATACATGTTGTATACGTGTGTCATCGAGATTGAAGTTTAAGATATACAGAAGAAGCCTTTATACGCTTTGGGAAGAAAAGATCTAATAAACATTACGTCGTACATTAGTATGAGCTGGTAAATTTAAGAAATTTAAGTAGTTATATCAGCTACGAAATGATGTAGTTAAGTTTCATGACAGTATTCAAGTTGATATATAATAATTTCATCGGGACAATCGATGGATTAAATGCCGAGAGAACTAGGACAGCTGGTAAAATAAATAACCATATACTCGTTGCGATATTGCATCTCAACAGAGTAGGTATAAGCGAGCAGCGATCTAGTCGATCTGTCTCTGATTGCTATTGAAATGTCATTATAGCGATTCAAATTAATTTATGTTATTCATATAAACAAGAAACTGTTTAACCATGAAATTGGATATCGAATTAGAGATGGATTCGAATGCGTGTAGCATACAATTAGATAACCAAATTCAGTCAAACGATATATATTACCGGTATATATATATCGTCTATTCTCAAGCTATTATAACGAGATTTAATTGTATTAATTATTCATTGATACCGTGATAATTTATAAAAATTTAAACAAAGATTAGTGATACTCGCGTGACGGTTCGTTTCAAATCGTAACTTTATTAGATCTTTTCTCATCGACAGATAAAATTAACGTCAATAAACGAAAAAAAATATCTATAAGGACAATTATTATACTTTAAGACATTAGACGACAAGATACGCATATAATATAAAGTATAAAGAAAATATCTATAGAACGAGCACGATCGGGACACGTCAAAGACTGCACCCACGCAATAAATATAAACGTATATATATACCATATAGGACCTACAGGAACAGATAGATAGAGAGTATGTGGATGACGCGATATAAGCGTCGTCGCCGAGAAGATGTGAGATAGAGAGATAGAGAGAGATAGGACACGATGAACGCTATAACGGCTCTGACAAGTTTTACTTCTCCTCTTCTCGAACTAATATTGAAGTTAATACGTGCACGAAGGGGAGGAGGAGAATCTTCGCGAATCCGCCGATTACCTACCGCCAGCGCATATTAATGTCAACACACGCGAATGAGTTACCTCGTAGAGATTCTCGGTGTATTTACGTTGGCTGTCTCGGCGACAGTGATTCGTTTTTGGAGTTGGCTCTATCACGAATGATTATGAAGAAGTTACCGTGGCGTGGGATAATGGGCTTAACGAACACGTTAAATGGTGAATTCTCTTTTTTTTTTGTGCGGTACGTTTTTAATGTGTGTGTGGCGATTGTAGATATCGTAATTATATAAGAGAATGGTAATTCAATAAATGTTAGAAAAAACAATAATTCAAAGAGAAAGTAAAATACCCCGAGACGTCTGAAAAACAAACGATAATTGAAGTACGCTTTTCAAATGGAATTTAACTCCGTTATCAATTGAGCGCAAAAACATAATTATGAAGACATTACGTGTAAATAACTTCGCGAAATAATTAAAGCACTGCACGCGCACGCACGCGTTCTCATGCAATCGTTGTGTACGCGTATATGTGTATATAGATTTATGCTTCAATTATTTCGCTCGGCAGTATTCGCGTACGATCGCAGGCACTATAGGCGTCGTACTGCGCAACCCCGAAAACACGTACACGCGTGCAGAGAATTTCTCTCTGTAACGTAGATGTGGATGTTAAAAATATTAATATACACGTTTATTTCACAGATAATTATAGTATATCCGCGCCTATTGAGAGTTCACCTATACACACGTGTATGTACGCGCGAACGCTTATTCTCAAAATTAACGAGTAAATTATAACCTGAAAAATATACGTGTTGGACGAACGTATGTAGCACGTTTTTCCTACCGTGTATATATACATGACGAGCGGTTCGTCAGAGCCGAAGCGTTCGCATCGATGTGACGAGGGAAAAAGTGAGAGAGAGAGAGAGAGAGAGAGAGTGAGAGAGAGAGAGAGAGAGAAGGAGAGAGAGAGAAGGAAAAGAGTGATAGAGAAAGAGGGAGAGAGGAAACGCGAGTGTATGCATGTTACGTGTATGATGTGTGTGGCGATAAAATGGCATGCCAGTGGCAAAAAAACAAACGAAACGATAGATATTACCCTCTATAAAAGAAGTGGCTATAGGAGGGACACACGGTCGCGTTTGAGTAGAACTGAAAAAAGAGAAAGACAGAGAGAAAGGGAGAGGGAAGAGTTTGAGAGAAAGAGTAAAAGAGAGTAAGAGAGAGAGAGAGAGTAGACAGAGAGTCTTGCATTGCTTATACATGGAAACACATCGGGGGTGATGAAAAAAACGCGCTCGCGCGGAGATTCTTTTTTCCTCCGATACTGTGATGGTAGTGTCGCAAGGTGTCTATGAGTGCATGTATCTATGTGTACAGGTGTAAGGGTTTTGTGCATCAACCTGACCGTGTATATGTGTGGGTGTATGTGTATATAAATGTATGTGAATGAGTGTAGGTGTATTTTTTCGTGTCACTGGATGCTCGTATATTTTTGTGCTTTAGCATCGCTTTTTGTCAAAGAGGGAATTTTGATATCCAAACGTGATTTGTCTGGTTTTGATGATAATGGTTAAACGCCAATTTTTTTAATTGACTATTGTGATGATTAGTAGTAAAATCAAATCATTGGTTGCATTCGTTTACCATTTAATCCTGGTGTCTCAGACGACAAAAAGAGAAAGTGAAAAATTTCTGTTGGACTAGCATTCATTTTTGTCGAAATGAAGGAATCTTATTATGTCGATAATACATTCAAAATGGGCTACTTGGTTGGAGATGTATGAATTTTGATGATATAATCAGAATGAAAATTTAAATTTTTGATTATTCTCTTGAACGACGGTAAATTTTCGATTGTCCAAAATCTCTCATTTACATATTAATATGTAAAATTTTACTGTTTAAGGTCAATCAAGGGAAATTTTTCAAACGTAACCGAAAGTCAGTTGTAGTAAAAATTTTTTTTTTATTAAAAATAATTGTAGACATTACTCTAGTAATGAGGTATTAAAAAAAAAGAGACTAAAAATACATGAAACCTTTTCCGAATAAGTATGTGCGTATTAATTATTTTAAGCGGTGAAAAAAATGTCACTCGTCAAATAACGACCGTAAATTTAATTAACGGTTACTTTTAAAGGTGAATTCTTTTGACGTTATTAATAATAATATAACCAAAAGGTAATTTTATATTTACACGTAATGTACAGGACGCGTCGCTTTAATAACACCGTTATATGTGCGTTAAAATTTTTACGTATATAAATTATGCATAATAAATTCAAGCATTATTCATGTTATTAATATTATTTAATTAATGGAAAATAATTTCGCAGTATAAATTATACGCTTGTAATTGTTATTTTAGCAATATCACAGTTGCATGATTAATCGTATACCCGGTGCTTTTCAACAAAGCAAATATAAATTCAAACTACCGATCAATCGCTTCCTCAACCATCGTACCTGCAAAACCCAATTAAACTGCTGGCTTGAAAAAAAAAAAGAAAAAAAAAGAAACCATGCGCGTCGTTCGATTCCTCTCCTGCACACAACCGGCGCCAAACTGCCCTCGCGACGGTATAGTAGCACTGCAATTCATCAGCATCAGTCCACGGCGTTTTTGTAAACAAACGTCTCCTCCGCTGCCCAGTTCGAGCTTCCAATTTCGCGCGTCGGCCGCGGGGAGACATTCGGACCTCCGGGGACGAATTTCCTCTCCCCTTCGAGTAATTAACCGTCGCGGGGACAAAACGCCTGGGCGCGCCGTGCTATCCAATTCCTTCGCGTCTCGTTTCTTTCTCGCCCCCTTCTCTCTCTCTCTCTTTTCCCCTTCTTTTTCCTTATTTTACGATATTTTCACCGCCCCTTCGATCGTGCGTCGTCGCTCTTCTCTCTACTCTCGTACGGCCATTTTTTCCCTCCCGCTTGCTTGCTCTCTCTCTCTCTTTTTTCATCCGGCTTTTTACGCGCTCGCCCTGATTGATTACTCGAGGAATCGGGGAAACGAAATGCTGTGAGAGCACGTGTGTGTATGTGACGAGAACGCGTGCGTTTTTTTTTTTTTTTTGCTTTTTTGAGGGAAAATTTAATTCGGCGATTTATTGCTAGGGAAAGAGAGAGAGAGAGAAGGGAGAGAGTTTTGTATTGTAAAAAATTGCTTTGTAACGACGTTGTGTGTATAGGATCGAGGCCGGACATGACTTTGAAATAAAATGTTTTGTTCATATTTTCGCTGTGTTTTCGTCGAACTGTTGTTTAGACGTATTGCCGGGAATAAATATTGATTAGTCAGTAAATTTTACGCAAGTATTTTGACGGATTTCGAATTCTTTTTGTATGTTTTTTTTATTATATAGATATGCCACAAAAATAAGAATAATTATAGTGTTTACGTGTTTGTATCCATTAGATATAATTTTTTCGTTGTTTACGTATGTTTTCGCGAAAGAATAATTGTACTTCTTGCCCTACTTTAATAAGTTATTCGTGTAAAAAGTTTTGGCAATAAAGATTATTCTTTAGATACTTTTGTCCGATTACATTATCCATATATGAAATAGCTTGATAACCAAAGTTCATGCTCCGATATTAGTCCAAAATAAGGATATAGCCCTGTAATGATTTGATTTTACTACAAATATGAAAGTGAACACACATATATAATATATTGATACTAAAACACTTCGTGTAAGGGTTCTTATCTTTACTCATAACGAAAGTCTAGCTCTAAATATGGATATCAGAAAAAAAGTAGTATAAACGTGACAGTGAAGATAAAATCAATTCTCTTAGTAGACACTCTTTTTTATGTGGCATGACAATTTTCTATCTCTCGAAGTCGAGATGCTAAACAAACACAACGGAATTCGTGAGAGTCGTAATACAAAGGAAAATAAAACGGCCAAGAGAGACAAGAAGAGATAAAAAACTTTTGATTCTAATAAAAGAAAAGGAGAAAGAGACTTTTGGTGATTCGGTGTATTTGTGTTAGTATATGCGTGTCTGTGTGTATATATATGTGTATTTGGGTTCGGTCCCTGCGAAACTTTCCAGCGTCCCTTTCCCACCGAGAAAAAAAAAACCCTCATCTTCATCTACAGATCGTTAAAGAGGATATCGTGTATTGTGACAGATAATATATAAGGGACGGGTAATGTAAGCGTTACTTCTCACCAACTGAATAAAAATGTTGTTTACGTACCTTGGTTGAAGATATTTGTCAATTGATTATTTCTTCATGATAACTTAACATTATCATTTTATTGTGAGATGTGAGTTGCGTTGAATAATGAAGAATTTCCGTAAAGATTGTTGATGTAAACAGAGAAAATCCATTCAATCAGTTGGTGAGACAAACGATTGTTACATCACCCGACATTAAAAATCAATCTTCACCTCCAGATAAACAAGGAAACACAAGGAAAAGAGAAAGAGTTGGTGTTGGGATGATCAGAATATTTTGAATCTCTATTCGGACATTTGACATATGTTTCACAAACAAGTCAGGATTTCGTACAAAAAGTCTTTTGCACATTGGATCGGTGTGAGGTGTGTGAGTGATCAGCGTCGGAATTGCCGATCGTCAAAAAAAAAAGAGGAATCTTATACAAAATTTGAAAACTTTTTTTCCAAAATCTGAACGTCGTTCTCTCAAAAAATCATTGAGCAAAAACATGGGTTTCGTAATATATATATTTTGTTTTTTTTTTCAAAGGGAATAACTGCGGTTAAGACCTAAGTAATAGTACCATTTTGACTTCTGATAGCGAGCTGATACTCAAGACGTACATGGTGACGCCCACCTCGACAGGAGGACCTGAAATTGAAGGTTTTAAAGTTCACTGAGTCGGCCATTGGCGGCCGGCGATTTTCTTTTTTCAATGCTTTGATTTTTTTTTATTGATTTTTTTTTCTGACAGTGTGATTTCGACGATGAAGCTGTTAGTCATTGTTTTTATTTTGTTTTTTTTTTAGTCACTACTTGTACGTACGTACAGCTAACAAGCTTTTGGGAAGCTCACATACCTACTGCGTTTTATTAAATCGTTATAATATTTTTTTTTTAATCGATCCATCGCAAAGCCATGCCATTTTTGAGCGCTTATTTGTTTTAATAGTAATAAAAAAAATTATTGTTTTTCAGAGTAAATAAATGAATGTAGTCGTGATGTTTTAAACAATGTTTCTCGTAAGTGCAAAAGTTTTACCTTATACAATTCAAAAACACATTTTTCTCTGATAACTCTAAGAAGAAAAAAAATTATATTCTGAAATATACCGTCACAAAGACAGTGAAAAATAACACGCACACTTCATTTCAAACTCAACCGCATAAATGGAAAAGTTGTGACATTTGACCAGGGCACAAAATATTCTCTCGCCCCCAACATACTTCAGCTGTCGTTTTTTAAATTTAAAATCGCAAGAGAAGTATGCAGCGCGTCGCACCGTTCTAAAGTTACGCAACTCTTTTCGATAAAGCAAATAAAAAAACGAGAGAAAGAGAGAGAGAGAAAAAGTAGAGAAAGCGAGAAGAGATACTCACTTCCGCATACTTCAGCCGCATTTATCCCTCCATTTCCGTATTTTTTCCCCTTTCCCACCTTCACGAAACCGAAATAGTGCACAGTTCGCGAGGAATTCGCACAGCTGCATTTCGCACCTAAAGTATTTTGCCTATAAGCAGAAACGTCGGGAGTGAGAGAGTGAGAGGGAGAGAGATGGAGAGAGAGAGAGAAAGCTAGAGGTAGGGAAACCGCAGAAGAGAGAGTTCCAGTAGTTCAGCTCATTGTAGACGTTAAAGCGGCTCATTGAGCGATACCTTCCGAATGTTCAAGTTTCCATTGTCTAACGGAAAGCGGGGTTAGAGAGAGAGGGGGGGGATGGGAAGGGAGAGGAGAAGAGAGAGGGAGAGAGAGAGAGAGAGAGAGAGAGAGAGAGAGAGAGAGAGAGAGAGAGAGAGAGAGAGAGAGAG
>JAYJLV010000001.1:17152954-17181265 GCA_036873485.1 Torymus texanus | reverse complement strand
TATTTTATTTCACTATAATCTATGATGTCTGTACAGAAGACTTTATTTTAGTTATTATTTATCCACAATATATCTATCTATTTATAATATTTTTATTGCCGATATTGATATTGCCCGCGCGTAGCGCGCTTGAAAAAATCTAGTGTATTAAAATATGACTCTTTTTATTTCAGAAATCCCCCCCCCCCCTTAATAAAAAGCAAAACTAAATTTTGAGAAAATCAAAAATTCGAAATAAAACAAAATGCATCGGTCTAATCAAAAAACGAATTTTTGACCCGCCATCACACAAAAAAAAAATGAAACCTGTACGCTTAAAATCGGCCAAGTAGAAGCTGAGATCTAGGCGTATACCATGTACTTCGATTCCTAACACCTCGGAAAACAATTATAACATGTGTTTACAACAACTCAAAAAATTACTATCAGAAAGCTTCCTCTAGGAGGAAGCAAAATATTTTGATACAAACTGAGAAATCATATTTGATATTTAGTATATAATATTAACATTAGGCTCGTAAATCTTTTATAGGCATCCCATATACTTGCAAACATTCTTATAATTTCGGTAATACTTCTTGATTTTTAACTTTTGCTAATTACTTTTACTATCCATTATTCCTTATTTTATTATGATAAATAAATAGAATATATAATTTTTAAAAGTTATAAACCAAGGTTTAGTAATCCCATTAATTTGTTGATAAGCAAACGGATAAATATTGTATTATAAATTCCTATAAAGCATCAACATTTTTAACTTTTATAATAAATAAAGTATAATTAATAAAAGACAGCGAATGGAGTGTAACAATATGAGATTGGATGATATTACACATATAAATTCTATACTAAAATACGGAAACATTTAAAATAATATTATTGCTTAAAATAGAACGAAAAGATTTAATCACAATTTTTAGAGTAATTAAGTCATTTTAAATTTTCATAATCAAACCGTGAATTTCCATCATAAGTGACAGAAAATGACATTATTGGAATTTATTGAATAAAAGTACCATTGATTATAATTGATAAATGCACAACGTTATTTAGCGATGGATTTCACTGTAAATATTAATCAGACATTTTAATGAGAGACGAAGTATCAATGGAAAATTAATCTTATGATTAAAAACAATGGTTTAAATGATCTTTTTGTTTCCTAAAATTACGTTAAATGTAATTACATCGATACTAAAAAAATATATAGGAATGATTTAAAAAAGATTTGTGCCATATAAAACTAAAATCCAATTAATTTTACAGATAAAGAAGCAGTTAATAACGATCAATTAAATGTATATCAAACTTTTATGAAGTTATGGAATTCCAATGTTATTTTTACGCTTTTCCACAAAAGTCCATGTGTACATAGTATATTTAACCCTGTTGCGGTTAACCCTTACTATACTCACGGTAACTTTTTGTCATAACTTTGCAGCTAAACGTGTTACGGATTTCCACAACCGCGAAAATTAAAGTACTAAAAGTGTATGACTTTTATGTAACCAGAAGCATCTACGTGCTGGATTTATATTTTTAATATCGCCAAATTTATACCGTAATTGAACATAACGTATTTTATAAACAAATAAACAAAATTAGTTCATCTTTAGCCAACTTTTACATTGGAGAAATGTTAAATACTATTATCAAGTTGAAAAACTAGGTGTTTAATACTGCGTCTAATTACTTCTGTTAACCGGAAAAATTCAGAATTCTTTAAAAATCTGTCAAGTCCATTTCGAGAAGTTTAGATAGAAGGTTGAAAAGAAATTTGTTTTTTTTCTTGTTCATCTTTACAAAAGCGTTACTCGAAAATATCTTAATTATAAATAAATGAAAACTAAAATTAAAATTAAAGTTAAGTTGATTAATGTTCCTTCAATATGCGACTGTTTAGTAGTGAACTGCTGACTATAGAGCGTCACGATTGCTCTCTAGCACACCGCATACCCTTAATGGTCACGATGACGCGAAGGCAGATCGCTCACTGACTTCGGTTGGGTCTTCAATCAAGCGTACTGGTGTCGAGAGGATGGGCCCTTTGCGACGTACAGTTTGACCAATTATGGAAAGCCTCTTCAAGTTTCTCAATCAGCTATTAGTAAAAATTACCCTTGAGCTTTAGAGGCAAGAGTGTCTTACCTTTAAATTACGAGTAAGACAGAGTCAAACGATAGAACTACAAAAAGAAAGAATTGTGAAAAATTCTTCTACTCCTTGTATATAACCTATTTCTTTTATTAACTTTTATTATTTATTCAACTCTACTTATTTAATATTTCATAAGAAACATGTACAATTGTTGAAAACGTAAAATTATTAAGTATTTATAATGAAAACTAATATTCTACGATAATTAATACAAATCGTTGCATCATTATTATTTGATTTTCATTAAATTATATACAATGTGAAAAATCTTTATTTTAAATACTCGAAAGTAGTGTAACGGCCTATAGAGTTAAGCATTATAAAATAAGTTAAGGAATATAGTAAATATTTGTAATCTCATTATTGAAAGACTATTTCCTCTACCTGAGTAATAATAATCAACTAAAATTTTTTTTTCTTTCTCTTTTTTTTTATTTGTCTTCTTTTCTTAAGGGAAAATCACAAAACATCAAAACATTCGGCTTAAATAAAATCTTCTTGTAATAAGTAAATAATTTTTGTATAAATAAATAAATAAATATATAAATAAAAATACCTTATTTTTAATTATTGGAAATACTCTTTCAAAGTGTGAAATTAGTCTTAAGGGATACTTGGCCGAGGGAATGCGTTATCGTGATGCTACAGAGCACCCGGCCCAAAGTAAACCTAGTTATCGTCGCTTTCCCACACAAGGACGCATTGTTCCCAAATGTTCGATTCCTATGTATGATGTAGCGTGGGAATATTATTTGAAACATTATAAAATATCAATTAGAGTTTTTACAACAACACTACTTTTTGTAACACTAAAAGTTAGATATAGTAATATTAAAATTATAATAGTAAAAACATATTAGAAAATAATAGCCTATAGGCTTATTTATGCGTTCTTATTATATAAGATTTATTATAATCATGCGATCATTTTCTCCTTTGATAATTAACTTAAGTAATATAACCTTTTTACAACATAATAAATATTCTTCTGTAAAAATATGTATTGTATTAATTAACTTCACTAATCTATAAATTATCATTTAAATAACTACTTAGTAAGGTAAATAATCTAATTTAGTATTAAACATTTTAAACTTTTTTATTATAAAAAATACTGAAACCAAGAGCGCTTTATCTATACATTTATCTCGATGCACCCGCGCGGCGACGCATTTTCCAGCATTTTTCGGACTCATTATCCTATAGCACGAGAATATTATTTTCAAATAATATTTAATATGTCTTGAACTAATAAAAGGAAAATTATTTACCTACAGCAAAAGTTGAGTTACAGAAAATGAAAATCAGGAAAAACTAAGCAACTGCGTTTTTTACAACTTATAAGCGTTACTAGCAATAATTAACTATCTTTTTATTATTAATTTTAATTTGTTGATGTAAATTTTATAAAATAATTATTCTAACTGAGCAACGCTATATCTAGATGTAGTATTACTGTTTAAATAATCAGTTAAACTCCAAGTAATTTAAATAAACAATGAAAGGTATAATTATTCTATTAAAATAGACAGAGTAATTAAATATAACAACTAAATACTTAGTTAGAATAAAGAAAAAAAATTTTTTATAAAGTTTGTATCATAATTTAATTAAATAAATCTAGCATTTAATTAAAAAAAATTTGTAATGCGTTTTACTTGTGTTCTAATAGTCCGATAACTGCTATTCTAATTTGTAATACCTTATCAAACAATTATTTGGCAAGATAAATAAGTCAAATTTTTGTTAAACATTTATATCCACTATTTATAAAACAATAGTCAATAAGGGACAATTTTAGATACTGAGTGAGAGAGAAGGGCATATCATCTCTCTCTTTTCTCTCTATCCTTATCACACATGTAACGATCTCTCTCTCGCTCTTTAAAGAAGACACGCGTATGTTAATACATGTGTTATCCCGGGAAAATTCAAATCAGGGTCTATGGAGAGAAGAAAAGTTCACTATCATTGGGCCTTATTATAACATTGGAAACATAGGATGAAGAAAACTATTCGTCCAACCATATCAAGAAAACCACATGATTCATCACCGCAGTTTCATCAGCTCGAGAAGAAGAGGAGTAGCGAGTATAAAAAGCCTGGTTCACCAACGCTTTATCTGCAGACTGATACTAGACTCACAAACTTATTAGTTCTGGAGGCAGACTGATAAAAGCTTTACTAGCTTTTCCAGTTCTGTATTAGATTTAAAATTTGAAAAATAAAAACATAACTTTAAAATAAGAAATTACCTTTGAAAAATTTATTTAAAAAAAAGAAATCTTCAATTAAATGTAATTATTTTAAGCTTTCATCTAATTCGTCACGGTTTCGGCTTTATGAGTCAGTTTACACAAAGTGATTTAGTTGCAAGTTAAAAAGAAAACATACACAGTTAAGAACGGCCTTATGAGTCAGCGTTACAGTGCTGTTATATATATATATATATATATATATATATATATAATTAATTTATAAAGAAAGATTTACATTTGAATAAAAAGAATATAAGATACGAAGGTAAATAAAAATTTTTAATGAAATATAATTTTTTTAGGCTTTCATCTAATTCATCACTGTTGCGGCTTTATGAGTCAGTTTACACAAAGTGATTTAGTTGAGAGTTAAAAATAAACATACACTGTTAAGTACGGCCTTATGGGTCAGCGCTACAGTGTTGTTTTATAAAAAAATATATATATATATATATAAATATGAATAATTAACTATTGAGAAAAGTCAATTTATATTTGAAATAATTGATATTTGAGAAACAAAGAAAGGGAACTATAGAGAAATTAAAAGATTCAGATATTTGAAAAATCTCAAATTTTCTATTAAAGAAAAATTTAATTTAAAGTCATATTAAAATCTGGTTTTTGGTTAGGATTGGATAACCTGATGAACCTGAGTAGAAGTAGTTAAATCCAAAACTCCTCACAGTCCAGGGATCGTGACCCATCCCTTTCCATATAAGGGGCGTGTGCAACACAATTGTCTTTATGAGACAAATGTGCCGTTTTCTGTTGGTCCTGAAAAGCACCCAATTTCCTAACCCACAATTAATATAAACTTCTAAAAATTTTTCATAAGCGCCACTTCCAACCCATAGCTCAGCTCAGCTTTACTAGCTAACACAGCTACGGCCTGAAAGAGTATAACTCTACGAGTTAAAAACCATCGTTGTTTTGTCATATTCTGGACGTGACAATAGTGTAACCCAATTTTAAATAGACGTTGGATTTAACTGATGTTTATCATTATTCCATTCGATAACCTATATTTTTCAATTCGATAGTTTTTTATTGTTTTCTAAGTACCCCCCCCCCCTTATAAAAAAATCATTTGGGAGTAGATTAGGAAATATTTTGTATCAATTAGGTTTAGGAAAACTTATGCAATACATATATGATACTTAGGTAGATAAGTCGGGTTTGGGCATATTACGTAAGATGCGAGTCTAAGGGTAGGTGTTTGGAAAAATCAAATGTTCTTTACCTTTAAAAATTTATTTAAAAAAAATTTCGTCAACTTTTCCAAAGGTTCTCTTGACTTCTTTTAAGTTTTGTTTAATTGTTATAAAGTACGATCAAGGTTTGAAATTCCTTAAATTCATCACTTAAAAAATTAATCGATGAACTTTGGGTAAGATTGGATAAGGCGTTTTATCATGCATTGGGAAGCTTGGCATTGTCTTGTTACATAAGTTTTCCGAAATTCAAACCAATCAAAACTTTTCCAAACGTCTCCCAAAAGTGTTTTTTTTTACGTCGGATAGATTAAGTTTTACATTCTGCGTTTTGAAGAGTAATTGAATTTTGAACCCAATTGCCATTCTCATTCTTTTGTTATTAAATTTGATATGATGTTTTTTTCAGTTTTGAAGACCGTAGAGAAGTGCAAATATTACAAGCAAAGAATTTTTCTTCATTCGATATTTAATTAATTGATGAGTATAAAATCAAAACTATGAAATTATAGTTTACTAACAATAAGAAGATTAAATTTTACATCATACAGACATCATTTATTTTACTTACGTTTGAAGCATAACTATATGTAACTGCATAGGAGCAAATATGCGTTCAAAGTTCAAATGTACTCAGGGCAAGTCTGGAATTGACATCAGGCATTTCAATAACGCTACAAACGTTGACCACACTAACCAAATCACCATCTAACGTTATTTTTTCATCCACTTGTTGCAATAATTGTATAACGAAAATGGTTTTGAAAACATAAATTGCATCAGTATAAAATTCCCTCATTTTATCAAGTACGTCAATTAAATATATATATGAAGTACAAAGCAATTGATTTAATCCACTTTACTAGCCCTTACTGCAGACATATGTATATTCGTAATTCATTAATAATCAAAAAGTGCTACTAATTAGATAAAATGTGTTTCATTGATATTTATTTTGAAGTACGTGCAATAAAGGTTAATCAATAAAAAATATATGAATAAAATGATGGAAGTAGAGTCCCTTGACTGACCAATATTGTCTATATTTTAAAAAGTTTATAAAAATCATCGAGTAAGTTATTTCTGACGTTTCAAAACTTATATACATGGAGAGAAATTTATTTGTAAACTTTACTTTTTTTATAAGAAAATTTACTATTTTGTAGTAGCGCTGAGAGACAATCGACATTGGGGATTTTAATGTTTTAAATAGTAATTTTAAGATTTTCATAGCAAATTTTACTTTTTAAATATTAATTTTTATCATTTTTGTAGCAAATTTTACTATTTGAAATAGTACTTTTTCTGATTACTGCAAAAATAATAAAAAGTACTATTTCAAATAGTAAAATTTGCTACAATATTATGAAAAATTAATATTTAAAAAGTAAAATTACTATTTAAAGCAGTAAAAATACCCCATGTCAAGTGTGTTCCAGTGCTACTATAAAAATAGTAAATTTTTTTATAAAATAAAGTAAAATTTACATATAAATTTTTTCCGTGTAGTATTATTCACACTAAAAGAAGTAACACACACACATGCATTACGAAAAGTTATGGCCATACAAGTGCACGATTCAAGTCTGCGGTTAAGTAGATAAGAACATGTATGGGTAAGGCAGTCTTGCAAGATAGAGAACTTATCCACTTGAACGTTTCATGTCTTCATAGTAACACGCTTCATGTAAAGAGGATTAATAGCTGTTACAAATAATTAATAAATTAAATATCAATTTGTTTTATTAGTTTTACAAACAATTTTAAAACGTTTCACAGTTTTACGAACTTTTTAAGAAACTAATAATTTTTTTGAAGCTTACATAAACTTATACATTTCTTTTTCTCAATTAAATTACATTCTAAATTTTGATAAAAATATAAGCACAGCTTTTGAAATATACCTAAATACTTGAATAACAACAGGTAAAAATGGTAAACAAAAGTCAAAATATTCCAAACTTTTGTAGCGAAGACTCCCCATCTAGAACGTCAGCAGAACAAGAAAAGCACAACAGCGGTATCTTCTTTCCGCAGTAAACACTAGACTCCAGCCCTGTAAATAATTTAGTGACATGACGATTACCCAATGAAAGATGGACGCCTAAACAGTCATTACCTCTTACATTAAGAATAACTCTGTTCAACGGCTCCCACGCGTGTGCGCTCCTCTCGCACACACACATATATAACAGCAACAACGCAGCACACAAAAGAACGTGTGTACGCGCACGCGCGCGTTCTCTCGGTGCATTATTAAATATTTAATACGCAAGAGCACGACCAGGGCACTCGCATGCGTTAGCCACTCGCGCAGCTTCTGTCCGCGCATAAATCTTTCGTAGGGACACACGCCGGACTCGTTAAAAAAAAAAGAGAAAGGGAGAGAGAGAGAGAGAGAGTGAGAGCTACCGTGCCCGAACCAACGAGATTTCCAGTAAATTCCATAGCCGAGCACCTTGTTTCCTCGTGTTTATCTTTCTCTAGAGAGACGGAAACGCAGGAGAAAGAAGCTACGAGCCTCGTAGATATAAAGCGTCGTCGCTGCTACTGCTGCTACTGCTGCCTCCTTGCGCGCTTTTATATCTTCGCCGTTGCTCTCAAGCTGCTGCTGCTTGCTGCTGCAGTGGCTCTGCGTTTCGCCCTCCTTTCTGAATGACGGAGAAGAGAGAGAAAGAGAGCGAGGGAGAAGAGTGAGATGGGTATAGAAAGAGAGAGAGAGAGAGAGAGAGAGAGAGAGTAGAAAACGGCCGCTGCTGCCGCCACCGCCGCCGCTTAATTAAGAGAGGTTTTGCCCTATCAATTTTACAAGGCTGGATGGCCGGCCGCGAAGAGTTCGCGAAAGTATGTAATTATGCATGGGCTCCGTGGGAATTGCTTTGCCGAGGCAAAGTTGACGTTTAATTATTTGCCCCGAAAATGTTTGCGAGTAACAAAAGCAAAATGCCACGATGGCGATGGTAACGGGTCTTTCGCGTTTTATGAATGTCGTTTTTTCGGCTGAAAAGAGAGAGAGAGAGAGAGGGAGAGAAGAAGAGAGGGATGCGAAAGCGAAGTTTAATTATACGCTGAATGTTTGATCGCCGGGTTAATCCTTTCGTTATTAGCTACTTTTGAGAGACAGCAGGCTGAGCGCGCGGGCCGCTCTCTGTTTATACGTAAATTAGTTTCCAGCTTATTTTGTGTGTTCTCGGCAGTTGATATAATTTCATAAATTGGCGGGGAAAATTCTAATATAGATGGGATTTTACGAGAGTGTCTGAGGGAAATTAGAATTATACGATTGCTTCTTTCTCTCGATCATGGATGTGTATATATTTGATTGTGCAATCGACGCGACAGCAATATAGTTATTAACCTTTATGTGGGTTAATCCAGAATCTATGTTTATTAAAATTATGATTGTCCTGCGCAATATACTCTGTTTATTGTTAAGTCCTTGTTGGCGTTCTATCGTAAACATTGGAAAAAAACTTGAAATTTTCATAAATAATGTAGGACGCGCGCGTTATATATACACATATATACATATATACATATATATATATAGTATGTACTAAGCGCATTTACGAGTGCAGTAGCCATAAATCATACGCGCAAATATGTAGATTAATTTTCAATTTATATATATTTCGCATCGATATCTAGTCGGAGTCTTCTTGATTTTTATTGAAATTTTATAGCATATGAATGCGAACGTAAAAAACATATAAAATACACCGAAGTGAAATGATCGTGAATAACAGCGTACCATTGCGACGTAAACCCTGTTACAGTTTATAACAAAAAAAAGGGGCATTTTCTAACCGGCACCGACGCACGTGAGAGTACAGCGGGGATTCGCATTAATTTTTACTGCTTGGGCCGTAAAACTTCCGTATCTTTTGTAAAAAAAAGGACACGCATACATTTCAGCTCGCCAAAATGGGAATACTTGTCGGCTTTGGATATAACGGAACGAAATATACCAAGGAAAGAGAACGTATGTATACGGGTACATAATAATAATGGAATTTACATCATTATACAGGAGAGTTATTGCGTCGATACACAATTATTATACAAAACAACTGATCCGTGTGCTTTTTATTATCCATTATGAAAAGCTAACGAACAACTCTTACCGTTGTTATGTATAGACGCGCTCGAAGAATTGAACCTCAGATTTTTACTCTACACTGTGTTGTGTTACAAGAGCGCTACTCGAGCTTCTTTTATTATTAAAAACTGATGATCTCCAAGAAAAATACCAGGAACACACAATATTTTCTTACGTCTAATAAAAACCTCTCGCTCGTTCATTTCCCACTGGATGAACCACACGCGGCGTGCACGCGTGCTAAGATAGCTCACTACAGTGATGTATGGCGGGTCGACGTCGAACGCACTGCAAAACATTTTTCAATAAAAATGTTCCTCACCCATAAACACACACACACACATATACATTCATTCTCCCTTCTTCTTTTCACTCTACGAACTAAAAATATCGCTTGCAGTAGCAGATTCGTCATGGCGCCCTCCCTAGGAAAACAATCAATGGCGAGCCATGGAAAGAGAGTGAGCTACTCTCGCTTGATCGATGAACAAGCCGAATAATAAAGAAAGAAAGAAAGGTCGAGAATCGCACTGTGAGCCTCGTTTTGGGTCATCGCGAAGTCTTTTTTTCTCTCATTCTCTCTCTCTCTCTCTCTCTCTCTCTCTCTCTCTCGCTTCCATACTTCTTCGGAGAAGGGCGAGCGTGCGATCGGCGCGCGTAAAACGAGGGTTTAAAAGTTTAAGCGATCGTTAACCTTTCAGCCGTTGCCGTTGCTTGCGCGTGGTGTGTACAGTACGCGTGTACGTACGTACGTACGTACGTATGTACGTCTCTATTCGAGTTTTTCTCGTTATCGTGCTCTCTGCACGTCGGGCTTTTAATGCGTTTCTCGTTTCGACGCGCTCTTTCTAAGTCGGGTGCGCCTTTCTTTTTTTTTCTTGTACAGGAATGATCTTTATGGGGGTATAGCGGAGTGTAGTACATTGAAATGGGCCTGCGTCTTTTGCTGGTTTAGTATCGCTTGGTATTCGTTTGCAAGGAGTTACGGTTATGAGACGGATATCCGAGTAATTATAGTGATAGACTTTTTAATAAAGTTGTTTATATGTATTGAATTAAAGTGTATAGATATGGAATAGGTAATAATATCTTGTTATTGCTACATTTGCTGCATTCACTTCAACATCATCCATTGTACGAATATGTTTTAGATATTTATATCACATTTCGTATAGACTTAAACACCGAAAACATGTTCAAATTACCTAACCAACATTTTGTTAAGAGCAAATAATTACCTAATCGATAGCAAAAGTTGCATAGGTTTTCCCGCGATCACCCATCCATGTAATAACTGCATCCAGCACTACTTAACTTCGGTCTTCGACCAAGATGCAGTTCCGCTACTCTACTAAAGTGCCGGTCATGTACCAGTTAAAAGTAAATTTTCCTATTTACTTTTTATAGAATCAATTATTAAGACTTATAAGTTCATTGCGTTATTCTTAAGTGTCGGATTATCATAACATAAACTATAAAATATACTTGATTTTCTACCGGGGTTACAATAAATTCAACGTATGATTATGGTTTTCATTCTATTTGCACTTGGATTTCTTGCTAAAATGCAACATCAAGAGCTCAAATAACTCAAATTAAAGCTGTATTTTCTTTACATAAGGAGTACGTAAGTATTTAATAAAACAATTACTTGGATAAAGTAATCTAGCCCATAAACTTTCCAAAGTATATTAAATGATAAACCAAATAAACCACATATTTTTGCTGTTTATAAACAAGCGCATTAAACAATCAATTTGCGAAATACAAATTTTTCAACAACTAGTCACTCTACAAATAAACTTCCCTTTCGTTTATTCACACATCAAGCTTTCAAATAAACTTCGAGCGCACAATCCTGTTGCACTCACATAATTAAGTCATTCCGTTCGCTCGCTTCCTTTTTCTCAACGTTCCAGCTCGCTGTATGTACCTCCTGCACCTTCTCTCTCTCTCTCTCTCTCTCTCTCTCTCTCTCTTTCTCTTCTTCTTTCGTCTATTTCGGTTCGACTTTTATTTTCGCCGTCGCCGCTGCGCGTACTCGACGTCGAATGCAGTGCACATTTAATTTCCACGAGAGCAAGACTTTGCGCACACCGCTGCCGACGCCGCCGCCGCCGCCGTTGCTGCTGTTCTGCTAACGTTTTATGCGTTTTTTTTGCCACGACGTACGCTAATATTCATTTGATGAAATGCCTCATATATACGACGCGAGCTCACATACGTTTTGAGCATATGTCTGAGGTGGTGAGAAGGTGTTTGACACGATTGACGACTTCGAGTTCAAAATGCTTTTAATATAAGTGAGAGGAATGCAAGGTTGTCAATGATTACTTTTATTTGAAATATGAAATTTCTTATATTATATTCGGTTTATACTGTATTTACTAAATAGGTTAGTTTTGGAGGAGACGAGCACTCATTTTATTCGATAACATGGTATAATATTGAGTAAATATTTTAAATATCTTATAAAGTATTTCCAATAAAAGAATTTTATTTAAAATTCGTCTTCTTTTTATTTCGATTTAATGCTAAAATGTTAAAATTCTTACTGAAAAGAAATCCAATTATTAAAAGATCTTTGAATTTTGGAAAATAGAAGATAAAATTGTAAAAGAAAAAAGCATACTAAACTCGCAAATGCAATAAATAACTATAAAATAGTAGTAGCTTAGAATTTCGTTGGCTAATGTATACAGTAAAGGACTGATTTCTTTTCCTCCCACATATTTCCACGCGGTTGCATTGCGTATCAACAGAACCTCGCTTTCCAGGAAGTACGGCGAATGCGTGGAAAAATTGCCTTTTCCGATTGAAAACCCCTGCTTCGTTTAGGCATTGCATTTTTCCACTCCGCTTTCAATCTCTTTTCATTCTTCAGCTAGGATTCGGCAATTTCCTGTCAATTATTAGATTAGATCTTTAGTATTTCGTAATAGATTCAAACTAAACTTATCCTTCTATTTTACATTCTCACATTTCTACATTCTACTTTCTATACACTTAACTTATCTATTTCTCACTGTTTAATAAAAAACAAAATCAACTTAACTTATATATTCCAAATTAACTATCTTAATCCTTCACTCGAAAAAAATCCTATACCAAACCAATCTCTACCATTACAACCTCTACCATCACACACACATACCCAGTCATGACGATCCTTGCACCGCACGGATCCTTCAATCAATCGCGCGAATCCACCTCGCGAAACCTCGCCGCCTCTCTGTACTTTCCCTTTCATCGGTGCGTGCCGGCAGCCGCGGTACGATCGGCATGCGAGAATAACGAACGCGAAAGAGCAGGGAATAGCGCGCACGCCAAGATCAATAGACGCCAGTGCAAGCGGCACGTGTACGCGGCCCATAGGAGCCGCATTAACGACGCACATGGATAAAACATCGTAAGTACGCGCGAGCAAGGAAGATATTTTGGTTGTGAGAGAGTAGATCTATTTCAGGTACGTCCTTTTTTTTTAATGGTAGTTGAGTGGTGTATACACGTCGTTGTAGAGTTGTTTGAATATAATATAAATATAAATGTTTGTGGAGAGCTTTGTTTTGTTTTTTCGAAGAGAAAGCTTGGTATATTATAAAGTAGTGAATTATTGTGAAATTTCAATGGTAATGGCGTGACTAGTAAAATTATGATACAGTAGAATAAATGTTGGCAAAGATGTGCAATATTGCTCCAAAGTTTGAAGTCTGACCATTGGGAACCATAACTACTTAAAATTGAACATAAAGATGAAGAGGAAATATTTTTGTAAATTAAAATTCTGACTATCGTGAGTCATATCTACTTAAAATAATAAAGCTCTTGTTCATTGTGTAAAATTTATTGATGATTTCTGTTTATAATATCTGACTTTTGTTGTTAATATTATTATGTTACATTATAAATTTAATTCTACAAAAAAAAAAAAAAAAAAAAAATACTAATATAGTCGAATTTGGGTATTTACTTTACCAAACATCATTTATGTTCGCTTATATACTTCGAATTACAACAATATTCAAACAGCAAAGGTATTATTACAAATTTTACAATATTATTACGAATTTCGAATAATTATAATGTTATATTAAAATTTTTTACTCGTATTTTCGAATTGTCGTCGTTGTGTACAAGTGCAACTTAATGTATTTAACCGCGTGACGCCGTCCGAATCCGCTAATGAGAATCGTCAAATCGAGCAAAATTGATAAATAACACAAACAGCAATATCGGAAATGACGTTGATTATGTTTGCATGAATAATACCGGTAAGGCATTTCTACGCGTAAATAGATTCATCGTATAATTATAAAACCAGATGAAGCCAATGATGATTCTTCATTTTTGCATTATTGGAAATTCTTACTATTATTAGCCTGCAGTATACATACGGTTGTGTTTTCATTAGTTGTATTTGTCAAGAAATGAATAGTTTGTCATCAAATGATTATAGTTATACAAATATATCTGTTACTACCAAATATACAGATTATTCTTTAAAAATACAATTGACTTTATATCAAATTATATGTATAATAATATACATTTTTATGACATTTTATCTTATCAACGTAAAACAATAATTTAAAAAATTAAATAATAAAATCTGATTTGCTTGAAAACATTTTCCGTAGCGACCAGAATGTTGTTTTTCAAGGAGATTAGACAGCAGCAGGGTCTACCAATTCCCCGGCGCAAATTGACAAAGATTCTACTTGATGCATCAAAGAGCTCGAGCGGTAGCGAGCAAAAGGGACGTGGTGGAAAACGAACGCTGAGCGTAAAGAGAGGCGAAGAACGAGGGCAAGAGAGAGAGAGAGAGAGAGAGAGAGAGAGAGAGAGAGAGGGAGAGAGAGATAGAGACCTACGGGGTTGGTGTATTGGTGACGTCAGTGGCAAATGTTGTTAGGCGAGAGAAAACACAGGAGCCATGAGCTTCCTGTTGTGCTGAGGGAGCTGCTGACGAGAGAATGAGAATGAAAATCTTGAATGATTTTCATAATGAATGACTTCTGCAGTTACACTTGGTTTTATTCATGTTGGTGACTCGGAAGATTCGTTATGATTTATAGGAGCTATACTTATGTAAAAAAAGAAATTATTTTCCTCGAAGAATCAGAGTGAAATATTTCGTTAAAATTTACTACTGTAGTTATGACATACGAGTATTTGTCATTCTTTATGTATCATGAAAAAATATGTAAGCTAGTGAATATGACTGTGAGGATAAGAAGCGGTGTGCAAAACAAAGGAAATAGATACAAAAAAAGCTGATACATGAAGAGTAAGATAAAAGAATATGGATAAAAGAACAGAAGGAATAAAAGAGGCTGTGAAGAGCATGATGCTTCGGAAGCGCTCAGTAGTGCATGCGTATTTCGATTATAGCATACATATAACTGAAGCCTCATACGTTCTTTCCTTACATTACGTAACACACATTACACAGGACCGAAATTGCGAAGGAAAACAAATTCCAGTAAGTTGATGACACCTTGTATCTTTTCTAGCTCTCTCTCTCTTTCTCTCTTTCCAACTCTCACTCTGAGCTCGCGAGGCATGTAAATACGCACCGAAGATAGCAGGACATGCGATATGCTTGCGAAAGGATATCGCTCATCGCCACCGCGTAGAAAGTCGATACGGCGTAGTCTTCGTGAGGGGCTTTCCGAAAGTTTCTCTTGGTCGTCTCTCTCTTTTACTCTCTCTTTCAGGTTTTTGGCAGAGAGAGAGAGGCTGAGGGCGATCCGAGTCAGGAGGGGGCATTAATTAACGGTGGGTGGGGGAAATTTGAAACGTATAGCATGGCCCGGAGTTGTTTTGATTTCTGAAATAAGGAGAGAGAGAGAGTGAGAGAGAAGAAGGGGGAGCGAGAGTTTCGATACTACTTGTGGAACTTTGCTTTTTCTCAGTTATGAAGTGTTCGGTTAAATTGAGAATTTATTTTTATTTTTCAATAACGAATTTCGCTATTAAAGGATAGAAACATAGTTTTAATAAACATTTTAAATTTATTTTGATTTCAAATCTGAAGTTTGAATTTTACTGTAGATGATTTTGTTTATAAGAATATAAAGATATATCAGTAAGATTTCACTATGATATATATCAAAGTTTTTCCCGAATCGAATAAATAAGAACCAACTCTTCATGCATGAATATATAGAAATATAGAACAATTTATTTTAAAAAATAACTTCTTTTATAATATCTATATAAATACAAAGAATTGAGAGAAATGTCTTAAACAAAACGAATTCCTTATTCTTAAAGTCTCTGCATTTACGAAATAACGTTGTCATTTCATTTTTTCAGTACAATTGTGTACCCATGATGTAAACATAATATAGCATTATATATTGTTTTTGATAAAAGTACAATTAAAATTATCACAGGAAACTGTATTTAATCAGAAATTTAAACAAAAATTTTTTTCTAAATGTTACGGAAGTAGCAGTAAATCCAAAATATTTATAATGTGTTTGATAAGCATTAATCATTTAACTATTCGATTGTATCGACTAGAATAATAGCAAAGAGTATTAACAAATACAAGATTTCCTACACGCTTTTTATTTATAATCTCTTAAAAGGTTGATGCTGTTAATAAATATTTTACAACATTGATAATAAAAAACTGGCTATAAAATAACAAAGTCTATCATATCATGAAAAAACTTTTCCGTGTTTATCTTCCAAAATCAAGAAAAAAAGTTATCTATATTTAGGTAAAATAGATCTTGTCGATCTCAAAATATTCCAAGTACAGATAGTCATACACACATGCGTGTTTGCACGCATCAACTCACGCACGCACTCAGAATATTGAAAGTCTTTTAAGCAAATACTATTTTTCACTATCTCTAAACTTTCCTTCTTTAAACGTAATTTAATTCAGTCTGATATTAATCTTTTAATTTTTAACAACATTTATTTGTTGCATAAACTGATAAAGTAACTTATTATATCCAATGTTTTATTAAAAACAGCGACTGAGCAACTTTCTGATTTTGAATTTTGTATTTTTTTCAGAATCAATGAGAGAAACTTAATTCCACAGAATGAAGTGAACTAGAAACTTACATATCTTTTGCATATCAAGGGGAATTTGTCCGATAAGAAATTCAATCTGAGCAAATGAATGCTTGAATTTTTCATCTTCGTTCAATCTCATGCTTTTTCGTGTCTCTCTCTTATTTAACCTGAGCTCAAACAGAGAAATCTCTCGTACCATCGATTCCAAATATTAAAGCAATCTAGTCAAGTATATGAGACTCGTCCTCGGCTATAAGCCACTTGAAGGAAATGCTTACCATTCGGAATAAAACATACTTCTAAAGCTACTATGTTTGTTTAAAACGTAGTTTTACGGATTGCAAGTTAAGTATTACATGGAATAAAATATCTTTTCCATTAAACGATAATCTTTGAAATTTCATTCAATAATTGACATTTAGTATACACACTTTAATTTATAAAATTATTTAAATTAAAAAAAAATAGCGTTGATATTAAATTTTATACTCGAATTTTTGGATAATTTACCTATTTGGACTTAAGTTGTTTTATCATCGATCTCTCGGAATATAAAATACTTCCCTTACACATTTCGTGACACTTTCACATTTCGCCCAACTTTTTCACGGATCTGAAGGTAAATTTTTATAATATGCATGTTTTATTCATGCCCCCTCCCCTCACGATCCTTGGATAAGGAAACATTAAACAAGTGGCAGCCATATATACGTGTACACTATACCGTCACTATCGCCCTGTACTTTATTCTCTCGCCTATACAGCTCTAAACAATATATTTTCATTTCTCAAAACAAAAGTCTCCTTTACACAAGACTCTGCTGCTGCACTTTATACCAGGAACATTAGCTGCGGCGTCTAAAACACGGAAGGTCCCGATTTCTCATTCACCCTTTCTCTCTCCACCTCACCTTTGTTGTCTCAAGTCAGCATATGTTAAAGACTTGCGGAGGAGTTTGTTGTCTCCACGACGCTCTGATGTTGTCGACGTGTCGTCATCGCCCGTTATTAACAAGGTGAATCCGCGACAGGCAAACTTTCAGGCTGATTTCTCAACTATGATTATGTCTTGCGCGCGTGATCACTTGCTCCCTCTCTCTCTCACTTTTGCGCGCGCGCGCGCGTTCGCGCTTCGGCTCGCCAATTTCCGGGTGGCGTGTCTGAAAAATATCACAAAGGATCGTGGAGTCTTTCTTTTTATCGAGTCGACCGATGACGAATAGAACTGTCCAGGGAGAAAATGAGATAGAGAGAGAGAGAGAGAGAGAGTGAGAGAGAGGAGTTCCAAGAAACTGAGAATATTCGACGTTAGAGATAAGGACCGAATGAAGAGTAGTTACGTTTTTTGTATTTTATGTTTCTTGATATTGAAAAAGTGAAAATTATTTGACAATCTAGAGAAAAAATCATGCCTAAAGTTATTAAAGCGTTGGATTTATGGACTTTTTGTAATAGGAAAGAAGAAATATATTTTATGAAAATTGTCAAATAAAAAGTAAGCACAGAGACGTTGATATCAAAGCAAACGTAAAAAGTCTATAAAATAACTTTAAAATATTCTACAAAGATTAACAGAAAGATCTTAATGGTAATTTGTCAATAAATCAAAAATGAAATTTAGGTCTTATAGTATAGGTACATGAAAAAGTAAAATCTAAAAATGAGGTTAGATGATAAACTTTTTTATTTATATTTACAAATCTACTCGTCAATAAATTTAAAAAACTTATGCGTATAATGAATTAATTTTGCAATTTCGTAACTTTATTTATACATAACTATTTAGCAATCTTTTCAAGATATAGTATATTTTTACTTACCAACATAGAAATATAGAGATTTTATTAAATTAATTCTTTAATGTTGATAAAAATTAAAGAAGTTAAAAAAAGTTAAAGCAAAACATTATTTCACATTACCAAGTTTGATTAAAATAACAAATTTACCCTGCACTGCAATTGAAAATAGAAGGTTTGTGTAGGTATTTGCTAATCTACTACGCACTAATCCATTATCCAGCTAAACGAATTAAGAACCCCACAACAGCCAGCGCTTAATAAACTCGTTATCCTCTCGTCCTTCTCATTACACCAGGACAACCTTTAATCAGGTTTAAAGCCGCGCGAACAAATAAAGGTCGTTTACCCACGCAAACGCGGCGACAACGTGCTTGCATCTTCAAAGGATAGAGAGAGAGAGAGTGAGAGAGTGAGAGAGAAACTCACGCGCGTGCAGAAACGGAACGAAGGAGTTCGCTACGAGCATAATGGCCCGGTAAGAAAAATGAGCGTCAAGAAGATCGCAAAAGAGGAAAAGAGAGAGAGGAAACCCAAGGACAAAGAAAGAAAAGCATATACATATACAGGCGCGTGCGCATATATGCACTATCCACCACCGGGTAGGTGAAAAAAGCGCGAGCTCTAGGAAGATGTGAAAAAGCGACGCGCGTGTGTCTGAAAGAGGTGAGTCGCTATACTATATACGAAGTGGGAGCCAAGGAAAGTGAGCAAGATATAGAGAGGGTGGGAGAAAAATGACGGGAAGAGATAGAGAGACAGCTAGTGCAAGGTATAAGAAAGACGAATAAAAGACAGGGCGGGCGATGATGGCCTCGGCGCGCGCGCGCACGTTACTTCTGCGCTTTTGAAGCACGCCTGCGTGCGCGCGCTATACGGTAAAGGTATATGGTGAGTAAGAAACGGAACGCGCGCGAGTAGAGAAAGAAAAAAAAAATTAATAAAGCGAAATTCTGACGGAAAGAGGTAGAGCGAGCGCGAGAGTTGTGCGCGAGCTTGGGAAGAATAATAAACAAAGTATAAGGAGAGAGAGAAAGAGAGAGAGAAGATGGGAAAAGGTAAGTTTTTTTCGCGAACTCTTAAAAACAACGGGGGGAAAAAGAACGAGCGCAAGTAACAAAGAAGACGTGCAGTGTGTGTGTGTGGAAGAGTGTAAAGTATATAACGTTGCGTAATTTTTCTGGATGTTTTGAGAGAAAGTTCTTTTGACGAACGCCCCGTGCGGTGAGGTTAGCCCCAACTTTATTTAATGTAGGTTAATAAAAAGAAAGCATACTCGTTTACATATATACATATATATATATATATATATATATATATATATATATATATATACGTGTAATACACACGTCTCTGCGTATTTGATTTCATACTTTGCGTATATTTATATACGTTCGTGCTTAATAGACGATTTTACGAGACATCGCGGGATTATTACTTCGGGACATTTGAACGTTTACTCAGGTAGGTCAATACTGTTATACGCTTGCACGTGCTCTCTCTCTCTCTCTTGGTCTCGGAAGCACCTTGGCTTTTTGCGCGGCAACGGCTGTAGCTTTAGCGCTGAAACATGTAAATTTGCGCAAATAATTTTAATGAATAGACATGTCATTATTCAAATTGCACAGTAATAAATAGATTTTTAATTAGAAAGAAGAAGGGATGGTAAATTATAGGATTGCGAAGGCACAAGTCAGGGCTCTACATTTTTTAAAGTCACGCAATCACAAGTATTTCTCTCAATGCTATTTGCACGACAAAGCGATAGAATTAGTATCTACATTTTGAAAGTTGCGGGGTTTGAGATAAAAGGAACGTGCTGGCGATTTATTTGCATAAATAATTGAATGATATAGAATAGTTTTATTTATTTTTATCTTACAGTATTATTAGTTATAAGTTTTATTTTTACATTTATTAGTTCTAAGTTTTATTTTGTACGACCTGGCTAAGCCAGCGATTCGTTCTTTTTAGAAGTTTTCGACAAAAATTGTCATTCTCATGTATTTTCTAGTCAACTATACTCTCTAGTCATGATTGATATCACTTATATAGTCTTTGACTTACTATTTCAGTATTATTAGTTTTTAGAAACAGACTGTGATATCAAAAATAAAAATAGGCTAAGAAACTATAGCTGATTAAGTTAAATTTTATATTATGTTATTTTTATCACTGTATTTTTACACGAAATATTTATATATGTATTATTATGTTTGTAAAGCAACTGATTTACAATAAATGACAATTCAATTAAATAATTTAATTCAATAAAGTATGCATTATAGAGAAATGTAATAGAGTTTTTTTTTATTTTTATCGTATATAAGTTTTTTGTGGAAGGTATCTATTTTAAATTTAAAATAGTATTGAAGTGTGTTGATTTATGTGACAAGAAGAAAAAATTTTGATGATATCTATATTTTTTAGTATTATAATAATGAATATATAAATAAATTTACTTGCTTCTCGTTATAAACATTTCAAAATCTTCCATGTTATTTACAAACATTGAAACCGTGATAACGAAAAAGCTTACATCCAACACGATTTCGATACGAGAGAGAGAACAACGCTGAAACAAGCTTCACATAACACTACGTCAATTTTCGTAAATCCCTTCAAAAGCACCTCGGAATCACCTCTAAAATTAAGCGCAAAAAGTTGCGCGACCCTCTATATACACCCTCATCACCCACATATACACGCGCTCGGAGGGATATTGTGGATCTCAAAATCAGGACTTACCATCCACATGCTCGCATTTGCGCGAATAAAAAGCAAACGCGAAAGTATACCGCGGCGAATGGCGAAAGGAGATAGAGAGACAACGAAGAAAAGAGAGAGAGAGAGAGAAAGCTCGCTACTGCAGCGCGCACACACAGCAGGTTAATGTCATGGTGCGACGGGCGCGCCTTGCGGTGAGAAGATTGAACGATCCGGAAAATAGCGGAGGTTATTTCCAACAATGCTATTTTACTCGGGCGCTGCAGTGTGCGAAGAGAGGCGGTGTGTAGCAGCAAAGAAAGCACCTCGCGCGCGCGCATACTGCGGCGGCGGCTGCACTTTCATGCCGCGCGCGTGACGTCTCACTGCACGCCACAGTCGGCTTTGATTCGATAACCTTTTTCCCTACTGCTGCTACTGCTGCTGCTGCTGCGGTTCTCTCTCTCTCTCTCTCTCTCTCTCTCTGCCTACTTTTGCCTATATACCTACCAACCACTGCGGCTGTCTTTTTCTCGCACGAGCTTTCTTGCAGCGCGCAGTCGTTCTCGATTTAAATTCGAGGTGAATTCGTGAAGGTATATATAGCAGTCCTTCTCGTTCTGCGTTGGGGAAATATCAGTGGAGATTTTTATGCGTTTTCATTGCCGGAGAATATGTGAGTGTATGTGTAGTAAGGGTTTTTGGTGTGTATATATATGTTTGTTGTTATTATTATATATATATATAGGTGGGTTAGGGATTTTTACTACTTTGACTGCCGAGTGTGGAAGGAATTTGTAAATCTTTACTTTGAGTATAGCGACGCTAGGCGACTTTGTACTTTGAGTGACAAAAATGAAAGATATTGGAACATAAAGTATGTAGGAAAAGAATTTCTGAAATATTCTTCATCAAGTCTCTTTGATGCTGCCAACAGAGAGAGAGAGAGAGAGCGCACAGGAAGAATATTGTCTCAACCTGCTTCAATTCTTATTACATAATCCGCCTATGAGCTTAAATCCTCTGATGCTTTCCTTCGGAAAATGCATCTTTCCTGGAAAGATTCGCCGCTTTGTAGAGGCAAAAAAAAAGAAAAAAAAAATATATATATATATATATATAGTTTTAACCTGTCCTCGTAAAAGAGTGAATGTATATATATATATATATATATGGTATTTTATAACAGTTAAAACGATAGGAAGTTATGGGAATCGATTCGCTCAAAATGCCAGGTATCAAAATAAGTTCTTAAGTGAATTCTGAACTCGCATATTGGATGTCTAACATAAAAGGATATTGGATGCACGCGATATTCGATGTACAGTGTGCCTTTATTTATAGATCGGTAATGAAAGATTCGTATATACAGAACAGTCAGTCGGAATCGTAGCAAATGGGTGTAAATAAAACTAGAACGGTAAGGAATGATTGTTTTATCACCTATGGGCGTAACAGTAAAGTTTTGAAGAATGATTTAACTGACAGTACTAAATTTTAATGTCGCTAAGGCATTTCGCGTTGAATTACCTAGTATAGGAGAGATTAAATTTTCTTTATTTGTAAGTGTCTGACTTTCTCGAAGAAAAATAAATGTCGTTAATTTTGGTTAATATTATTCAAAACTTTTATCGTTCAAAACATACTTAACGTAACGTACCATGTTCATACCTTTTCATACAATAAATGTTAATAACATGAACGGTAGATATGGCAAAAGTAATATCATTAACTTTTAATCATAGTTTTCACGTTTTGATCGGAAGACAACTTGCGAAAGTTCATACAAAGAACTACTTTGAACTTTCGATTTAGATTGTGTTTGCGTTTAATTCGGTTCGCGGGAGCCTCCAGCTAGGTGAAAAAGAAAAACAAAGATTCATGATGCTCATGAAACTACGAACTTTAATGAACATTTTACTTTGCAGTCAAATAAAGTAACTTATGTAAGTAATTGTAGACTATTTTATAGAAATAACCAAAAACTTTTCCTCCTCTTGAAACAGTATTTGAAAAAAAAAAATCAAAAGCTTTTCACAACTAGCCCAAACATAATGAAATCTGTTTCCTAAAATTGACACTATATCGTGACTGCAGAATCGAATCAATGAACCTTTTATATTCTTACATTCGTCACCGTAAAATCTTTCTCAAAATAACACACGACTCATTTATATTTATCCATCGAAAACCTTCCACTATCCTTTCCACCAAATCCCTCAATAATTTTTCCAATATGTTTTTTCACCACTCGCGCGTCGTGCCAGCCGATAATCGGCTAACTCGACGTAACGCTATAAGGAATCGAACAAAAGAAAGTTGGGACGCATGCTGGCAAGAGAGGCGAAGACCGAGCACAAGAACAAAACCAAGACGAAAAAAAAGGGGGTAAACGAGGTCCCGACGCGCAGGACCTCGTCTTCTCTTCGTAAATCCTCGAGGCGTCCCACCTCCTTCCTCCCATTCAGGACATTTTCTTGTCAGTCGATTTCCGTTCGGCTGCTGCTGCTGCTGCTGCTACCGCTACCGCTGTCGCCGCTGCGGGCGGCGATGCGTTAAGCTCAAGTAGGTGGAAAGAACGTACCTCCAACAGAGATAGAGAAGAACGCGCGCGCCTTTCGAATCCGGGCTGCACCGCTCGGTATAACCCGACCTTTATATATAGTTCAATCTTTTTCGAGTCTGTGGGGACGACGCATAAAAGGGAAAAGAGCAACAGGCTCGAAAAATGGGCGCTCGAGAAAGTTTTCCCTTCCGCGAATGCGCGTTTTCGGAATTTCGCGTTTACTTATGACAAAGGTACAGAGATACCCGCGGAATTCTTCCGCTATTATATTTGAGTGGGAGCTCGCGTGCGGGACTTTTTCGAGGATGATAGTAGTAGTGGTTATGCGCGTGACGCGCGTGTGGAAGTGCCTTGGAGCGAGTTTATCGGAACTATTTCTGCTTATTTAGGTGCGTCGTTGTCGTTTTCGAGAGTTATTTTTGGGGGAATAGAGGAGTGGAGTGTAAAGTTGGGTTAAAAGGCGAGAAGCGGCTTAGGTAACAAAGAAGGTCTGTTGTCTGTGATCTTTTAAATTTCTGGATTATTGATCCTAAAATTTTATTAATTATTTGTGGAAAATGGAATATTTTTTCAAACATTTGGACTTGGATAATTTTGTATGTATTATTGACATTAGATATTTATTCCTTTACTATTGATAGTATTGTTATTTCAGATAAAATTAAAAATCAAAATACAGCTATTATTTTCAAACTTTTCTATGACATTTGCCATTGTTTTTCTGCAAAATCCCATAAATAAAAGAACTCCGTTACCCTTTCAGAAAACGTATCAAATTCAACTTTCTATTCCAGGAACATAAAAATACTTTGTTCTGAAAATCCCATTGTTTCGTAAGAATCGCAAAAAAGTATCGATGTCAACTCCCCTTTTTCCCTATAACTCTTCTACTAAGCAAAAACACAACACCTATATACACTCGTCGTCTCAACCGCAAAAAATTTCAAAAACAAAAGCTTCTCCCTTTTTACAACCTATCAATCTCTCCATTCATCTCGAACTGCGAAAAGCGAAAGAAATAAAAAAAAAAACTCGTATCCACATATATATATATATATACACAGGTTTTATCGACGACGGGACAGAAGCTACTATATACCGCCGCGCCGCCGACTCGGCGAAACTTCTCGCTCACCTCTCGAGGGCTTTGCAAGAGCTCGCGCGCACGGAGCAATCGCTTGGCGCGCGGCGACGAAGATGAGTGGCCCGGGGCTAGCCGACGCGCACTCGAGATAGATAGCAGGATAGGTAGATGGCCTCGGCGACGCGAGGGACAATTAGAAGTTGGCCGAATACCATGCAACAGGCTCAACATACATACTCTTATACACGTAGTATATGTACATGTACAGGTATATACATATACCTTGAAGCACCTGAACGCGTTTCTTTGACGCTGCTGCTGCTGCTTCGTTTGGTTTTTCTCGTCTCCCTCTGGGGCGTGGCGCTCAACAGGCCTGGCGGTAGGCCAATCTTCTTCTCTCTCTTGCTCGCTTGCTCGCTCCCTTTTCTATTTCCGCAGAAGACTTAGGATATCCGTCGCAGCGCAAGAGGAAGAAAGACGGAGGAGAAAGAGACTGCTTAATGCGACGCTGATATCGACACCGGGGCGAGTTACGGGCCTTTCGTTACGCGGAGCCGCGCAATCCTATCATAGTTGTCAGTGCGATTAAAACACTTATTCTTTGGTGATTTAATGTCCGCTCTCTTTTTCTTGCTGATAAAGATATTTATTTTATGTTTGATAAATATTCATAAAATGGAATTGAAGAAATTTATAACGGAGTTGAAGAATTTTTCTTCTAATACGAGGTTCATTAATGTTTTCATTTATAATTTTTTATATAATACATGATAACACTTCGATGGAAAATGTTATTTCTGTGTGATATGATAAAGCTTTCAATGATAATAATACATATATATTGGAAATGGAATTATTCTTCGGACATGAAAATATGTTCTCTCTTATAGTAAATGGTGAGTATTTAATAAAAAAGTTAAAATAAATTTAAATATTCTGACGGATTAGCTTAAATTGCTTGATGAATTCAGAAAATAACGAAATATTTACCTACACATCGAAATGATTTAAATACCTAAGCCTGATACGATTTAATTTTTTAACAGAACGCACTCGAACGCGGAAGCATTAAATAGAATCGTAGCAAAATTGAAAGAAAAAAAAAAAAATTAATAACAACAGCGTTATTAAAAATATTCGTGTACCCGTTAACACGAAAACATCGTTACTTTGTACAAAATTTTCCTTTGAAAACGCGCGAGAATGCGACATTTTAAACAGACGCTATACTGCATACAACTATATACACCGTCGCTTTATCATTGGCAAATCCACGCATAAAAATACCTTCGCCTTTTTCGCTCATAGCAACGTATGAGTGTATACCTACGTGTACGTCGTAAAGCAAATAAAAAAAAAAAAGAAACAACAACAGAGTGCGCACAACACACGAGAAACATTTTCAGGCTAATTTGTAGTCTTGAGAAGCACGCGAGAATCACGAGAGAAGAGAATGCACGCGGCTGCTCGCGAGCCATAGAAATGCGAAAATCCGAAAATACTGGCGAAGGCCGGCACGTGTGAGCAGAGTCTGCTGAAGCTGGACACAAGGAGTGCAGGGTGGAAAAAAACATTCTCGCCGGATCATCCGCGTAAAAAGTGCTGCTGCTGCTGCTACTGCTCCAAAGAGAGAAAGAGAGAGAGGGCGCAGCTTTTTTCTCCACCCTCCTCTTTGCTTGTTATTCACTTCCACTCTTTCGCTCTCTCTCTCTCTCTCTCTCTTTCGTCCTCCGTTGGTACTAAAACTTTTTACTTGGATTTTTTATTGATAATTTTTCTCCTTTTAATTTTTGCGTTTTTTATTGCATTAAGTGGACGACGAACTTGCCCTCGACTAAATGTAGCATTTTATGAATTTGTCGGAAATTACGCGATCTCAAGTTGAAATTAAATTTTCCCGAAGATATTGTGTTTTTACGATTTTTGTACTTTAAAATGTCTGTTATGAGGATAGGCGATTGAATTTTTAACAGATTATACGTAAAATGTATTTTTGAAAATATAAAATTTAATAGTGATTCGATGCGATGTATATACCTGATATTTCTCCATCATTTCGTTGCGGATAATATAAGCTTCCACGAGAGATGGAAGTTTTAACAGCTCTAATGCCATATAACTAACAATAAACTAGCGAGCAGCCGCGAAATGACTTTCTTCCATGTAAAATTATTACAGTCCATAAAGCTTACACACACACACACACACACACACACATACACATACACGAAGGTGAATTTTTATCTCTGATCGATGGAAACTATAAGCATTAAGGATTGCAAAAAGAAATTTAGATTTTCGTAATTGCCTTTGCATAACGTCTCGAATTATACTATATAACGCCTCGTAATGCACTTCTCGTGTGCCTGAGGGTTTTAAGTAGGTTGAGGGTATAGAGAGCGTAGAGGTAATAGTGATTTTCTTACGTGTGCAACAACGGGTTAGCGCTGTTCTAAGATCATTTTCTGGTACGTTACCAGCCATACATTACACGAAGTGGGACCTTGGCGTGAGTTCGTGTCTAAATATCAAATAAACAACGTGGAAGTTTATCTTTGCAAGAAAATTAAGGCATCAAAGGTGAAACATGATTGGCTGTTTATGTAAATTAATAATTTTATAGGTAATTATTTTGATAGAAATGTCAAAGACGTTAAAGTTTTCTAAGGTTTCGCGACGGATATAATTAGATAATTAATGTCTTAACAGTATTATTGTAGCCACTTTTTCATACTTTATTTTACGTTATGAAATCTGCATTGCATGAAAAAATTAAAGATTAATTTTTAAAGTGGTTTTCTTGAGGAGTGCTTCCAGTTTCTTAACTTCTAAAATAAAAAGTCTCATTAAAATGAGTAACTTCGTGTGAAATTTATTGAGTGATAAATATTAACGGCGTAATTTCATTAAAAAACGCATATTTATAAATATCTGATTAATATACATTTCAATTTACTCTAGTTAGAGAATGAAAAAACTGTGAAGATCTTTTTATTTTTCCGTTGTAGATACTATTTATACAAGTAAACAATTTATGTAACAGATGGTCGATAATCGAATGTAAATCAGAAATGACAAATGTAAGAGTCTGCAGTGAAAAAAATTAAAATTACAGTCACTTATACAGAATATATATAAAACTTATTTCCTGTGCATCTTTACCTCGATATATGATGATTGTTTAATATCAGTTTAATGCAGTGCATGTGCATTATGTTGTAATAGTATAACTTAATGCCATTGTATGTAGTGTGATATCAGTTATATTTGTAAATATTGCTTATAGGAGAAATTACAAAGCTCGACTTATATTTATATGAAGTTTACCGAAATGCTTATATCTATCTTTTGGAAATCCATATATATCATTAATATTGGGTTTATCTTTTA
>JAYJLV010000001.1:17110473-17152854 GCA_036873485.1 Torymus texanus | reverse complement strand
TATATGAAGTTTACCGAAATGCTTATATCTATCTTTTGGAAATCCATATATATCATTAATATTGGGTTTATCTTTTAAACTATTACCATAAAACATCAAATTAAACATCTGCTTATTGGTGAACTTGTATCGTTAATTTCATATTTTGATCTTGAAAAAACTGAAAAGAAATAAAAATTAATAATCTTACTATAATTTATTTAGAGTTTTTCTTAGTTGTTAATTATTATTACAAAAGGTATAACTAAAACATAATTGATAAAATCGTTTTAAAAGTTTCTTAATAAAGTCCATTTACAATTTCGCAGTGCCTGATCAACACATCCACAAAGTATCAAAACAATTTTTCCATCGTTCAAAAATTCCATCAAAACTTAACCAACTCCCATTGTTCCTCATCAAAATCCAATTCGAATTTCATTAAGCAGCGTCCAAATCATCGTTACATCCTAACAATCAGACACTCGCAATTACACGCTTACACATAGACATCTTCGCTTTATATACACTTACCGGCGCGCGCGTCGTCTGACCGCACCAGTCCTCGTACTACTAGCACGCGTCGACGTCGTCGTCGTCGTTCCTTCGCGGAAGTTCCGCATTACTTGGCGCGCACGCGTCCCGTGTCAACACAACTAATAACGAGCTACAAGCCTCGAGCGAGATTGCCTCCACGCCGTTACGGACGAAGAAAGAGAGGAGAGGTGAGAGGGAAGAGGAGAGAAGAGAGAAAGGAGTGTCAGGCCTTATCGCTGACGATAAATAGCAGCGTGGCGTGCTCGCGATTGGCTCGCGATTGCGGCAGCAAGTGGTGTCTCGTGCTAGCTCTTTCTTTCTCAAGAGAGAGAGAGAGAGAGAGAGAGAGAGAGAGACTGAGTAAGAGAGAGAGAGAGGAGGAGTGGGGCTGGTTTACAGGTCCGGCGAGAGAGCAAATTACTTTTATCGCGATTACTTCGCGCGCGAGCTTGCGGCTGGTTCGGATATGGGCCGCTATGATATTTTAATCGGCGAACAATGGTCGTGGCTGATGTGTGGAGTTATGGATGTCGTAGATGGAATGGTATAGGATTCTATTTACGTAATAGATTGTAAGGGTATGTTGCATCGCCGTTAAATAAGTGGGAGATTAAGAACAACGTTTATAAAGATTAATTGTTTAATCAATAACATATGGAGTCTGTGTCAAGAGTATAGTGAAATTCAGTTTGCAAAATTCGATGAATATTAATTACTTGTTTCCGAATACACTACTTTGAATTTGCTAACTGATAAAGCACGATCATGTTTTTATTTACTTTACTGTAATCTGGTACAGATAATCTCAAATTGTTTGCTTAATTGAATTATTTAATTAGAACATAGAAGAAATACGATTATTGCGTTATATTGCGTATTGCAATAATTATACGATCTCGATACAAATGATAGATGTTATAATATTTGTATGAACTTATTAGCGCGTATTTGACGTTTAATTTACATATAGACAGAATAGTTTATTACGATCTTTCCCATTGATGGAATGTTTGTGTATACGTTGTACTTCATCATTATTCTTGAAAATTAAAATCAGCAGTTATATAGTAAATTAAACAAATATTTATTCATTATAAATCGTGCTACATCTCAAAACCTCCTCCCGCATAATTTATACAATATATATATATGAGTTATATTCAATTGCAAATCAGCACCATTCATCTTTATTTAACGAAAATACTAGAATTATGCATACGCAAAAAATAAACCCGTCACTGCTGACCACAGTGATAAACGAATGTGTAACGAGAACTGCATTATTAACAAATTTTCCAAACGCAAGCATTACAATATACATCCCTGGATAGTAGGTGAACTTCTTACCACGAATAGTCCTCGAAAATCCGGTGCAGTTCAAATTTATCCTGCAATCAATATTGACCAGAAATACTCGAAATCATTCTATACGTCCAGTCGCCTCTGACAATGTATCCAGTTAGTAGTTAATTTTAAATTTATCTTACCAGTATCTCCGCCATGTACACACATTCCCCTCTCTACATGTAACATACACACGTGCACTTAGCACGCGCGCGAGAGTCAAACATTTTACTTCACGTTTACCTCCTCTCTCACTGTCGCCTTCGCTAGGTAGAACCACGCCACGACTCTCGCTCTCCGCAAATTGGAAAATCGGCTTAATGAGACTTATCCCAGTTAACGCGTCGCATACTCGTCGTCTGCGCGCCGCAGGTGCTGCTCTCTCTCTCTCTCTCTCTCTCTCTCTCTCTCTCTTCCCACCCCATATGCGAGTCTGTGCGGATTTTCCAGCCCTGAGGATTTTATCTCTCGAGTGCGCGCGTGTGTATACAATCGGATTTGAGAGCGTCGCGGCGTGCGCGCGCATTAGCCCGGCTCGGTTATTCCGCGAGTGGAGGCTTTCCACGCTTCCTCGTCGTCGTCGTCGTCGTCGTCGTCTTGGGTGTCGTTTTTTGCACACTATACGACATGGCCGCGAAGATTAAAGTGCCCTTAATAATGTGGCCGCCTTTTTTCTCCTTCCCCTTCGTACAGCAAACGCCAGCCGCGTGTGAGCTCTCGTGTAATTTTGTGTGTAATGGGGAAATGATAAGGTTCGCGGCTTGGAAGCGTTGCTACTATAGAGATTCAAGCTTGGGGGGGGGGGGGGGGTGAGAAAACCTTGCGGCTAGGCTGGATTTGGGATAATAATGCACCGAGGGGTTTTTGACCGGAGACGAAATGGATGCCAAGATGCTGACGTTGAGAATTTAAGGATTTCTGGAAGGTTTTTAAATTTTTCGACTATTAGGAGGCGATTTCGTTTCAATTCAATTTTTCGAACGTAATTACGAAATGATAAGTTATTGAAAAATATATTTTAAAATAAACTAAAAACGTATTTATCAATTTGAGAATCATTTTCGTATTTAAAGTATGTTTTTGCAAATATAATGATCAGACAGTGAATAATTAAGAAAATAACACCTATAAGAAAATAAAAAACGTTATTATTTATAAAGAATAATGTTGAGAATTTTTGAGATTTTGAAAATTTTTCAAAATAAAAAAATGCATATACATGAATAAATATGATATGCTTATCCGTTTGTGTAGAGAAACATTTTCCTTATAATTTACTAAAGCCATCAAGCATAAAAACATGCGTAATTTTTTTAGAAATATACAGCGTTGCAATACTTTAATATCTTAAGTAAGGAAATTACATCAGTATAATAATTTTACTACTTCCATATAGAAAAAGTATATTTTAATCTTAATTAAAAGAGTAAATTCGAGAAATTAAATTGTGTAAAGTGTAAAACGTAGAAATAATTTTGTATAAAGTATAAAATGTTCGTTTTATACTTTATTGAAGAGTAAAACTGACGTTTTACACTTTTAACTTCCGATTTTTCCTCTTTTGCGTTTGGAGTGTATATTAATTTAATATATATTGTACCGAAGCGCGTTACTTTATTAAAAGATTCATGCGAGAAATATCACAAAGTTTATAAAATTTTTCACATTTAAAAACTATGGCTGAAGCATTAATATTACATCCTTATTTCATACATTCAACCATATCACATTCCCCAACCCAACTCTACCTTTCGCTCAACTTTCTCGCCACCACTCCCGCTCTCACTCTGTTACCCGAATCATTCTCACAGAATTTTCCTCTCTCTCGTTCTTTTCCCTTTCTCTCTCACTTCTCCTCTCACGAACTCAACCTCGCCGTTAATATTGCCGTTATTATTATTGTTATCGAGCTACGATGATGACGTCGACGACTACGACGTAGCCGCCAACGTCGCCGACGACGGCCAGCTAGCGACCAACCGTCCGTTAATTACGCGACCAACGCGACCGCGTAGCCAGGATGTATATACAGTCCCAGTAGCCGCGAGAGGATGGGCGCGTCGATAAATCACCGCGAGCTCGCGCGTTTGGCCTCGCGAGACTCACATGTGTGTGTATGTCGCGAGTTCAACGCTCTAATTTCGGGATGTTCCAGGAGGAGAACGACGCCAGTAGCCGAGCGCGAGCGCGTGTTGGTGGGGAAAAAGGCGAAGTAACATGTGTGTGGGAATGAAATAGTGTAGGGAAGGAGATGAGAGGGGAAAAACGGAGAGATGCGAGGCGATGTATCAGAAGCGCGCAGCAGGGTTGCAAAAAATGAAGAGAGAGTGGTACCGTGGATTTAACAGCGTTGATTCGTAGAGGGTGAGGTGTGTTCGAGTGCTGCGGTGTTTTTGTGAGGATCTGATGAGTTAGAGGATGTTTATCATGGTAACGTGGTTAACTTTACTGTACGATGTGTTAGTTTCGACTCTTTGGTAGTAATTTCATAAGTAATGAAACGAATGTACAATGGTTTTAATAAAAGACGTCCTATTTTAGATACAGTTCAAAGAATAGTAATAAATATCTTACCATTTTTGTTAATTTTATCCAACCTTCAATTAAGATGGGTAATTAAAAGACAACTATAAAACTTCGTTCTAATTAAAAAATAATATTAAAATTTTCTTTTATCATAACGTTATATTTAATTTATCATTATCTTTCATATTTTTCCTGTCGGAAAACCCCATAAACAAGGCTTGTAACAAATCGCGTATCACATACTAAGGTCACAGAGCAGCAGCATCGCTACAACAACAACAACGACGACGACGAGGCTCGCCCGTCTTCGAATATTTACCGTCATAATGCCGAAGGTAAGCAGCGCGCTAGCGTCACCAACGTGCGGTACTGCTGCACTTGCTCAGCTCTACGCGCGCGCGCGCGCTTTACAATGCAAACAGCCCGGTTGGGTGTGTGATAGCGCGTTCTTGCATCAAGAGAGAGACAGAGAGAGAGAGAGAGAGAGAGAGAGAATGTAAGTGCCAACGACGCATTCTGTGCGTCTTTTGTATCGTTGGCATGGCGATAGTTGTCGAGAATATATGATTTACGCGAGATTTCGCGTCCTTTTCCTCCCTTCTATTTCTTTTTTATCCTATTATTATTACCATTGCTGAGTACGTATACTCGAGAAAGTAAGGGTAAGTTTATATGCAAATTCAGCGAGTAGGAGTAGGTAATTTTTGCTCTTGTTTTCCTTTGTCTCGTAGCCTCTCGCGTTGCTGGGGGAATTTCGGAGGAAAAGAGTCGGAACTCGAGTACATCTTGCGCAGTGAGTATATAGAGGTATTTAGGAAAAGGGTCGTACGGGATAAGGATAATGATATATTATGTAGAAAAGGGACAGAGATAGGGTTTCTCGCGTTTCATATATGTATGATAAAAGTGTATTTCTTTTACGTGGTATTCTAAGGTAAAGGAAATGCGTTTTTACGTTTACTTTGTGCTTGCGTAAAGAGAACGACGTCATTTTTGTTATGGATATATTGAAGCAAAAATACAGATACGCGTCACGACCTGAATTAACGTCATCCAAATGCTTTTTCTTTTAAAAGTCACGCAAAATTTATATATTATACCTACACATATAACTATATAATTGCGGCAACATCGTTTCACCGTCTTAATCCCATTATCTCCGTTCATAAAACATCATCGCCTCGTAGAAGTATCCTCCCGAAGAGCTTACAACTTTCGAGTGGCAAGTAAACAGAAAACATCAAAAGCTCTTACCGATGCACTTCCGCTGGCCTAACTACCTTAATCAACATCTCTTCCTCTCCCTCTTACTCAAGCCACTCAAGCCCTCCAGCTTTTCTACCCTCCCGAAAAAACATCCGCACGCGTCTTCTCCCAGGCGTTTCCTCTTATTATTATTATATCTATACATATACACACGTACAAACTTAACGCTACATAGTATATAGCTTTGAGATTCGCACGAGTGAGCATAAAGGTTAGCCAGCTAAGAGGCTCACGCGCATACTACGTAGAGAAGACACGAGGAAGCGACCAGTCGCGTACGATCTTCCATAATGCAGCGGGGCGGTACCGCAACCTCCGCACTGAATTCGGCCGGGGTGAGATCTCTGCAACTTGCGGCTTATTGAATTAATTACAGTTGATTGGCAATTACCACGAGGTTGCTGCTGCTGCTGCTACTACTACCGCTCCTACTGCTGCCCTCTACCGACCGTGATACACACGTACTTGTTGTTGTTTCGTAGGAGAGGGATGCGGTCGACCCGTTATGGCAAGTTTTGTACTTGAAGGGATTAACTCAGTGTTGTCTATATAGGTGTATGTATGTGTGTGTGTGTGTGCTTTATCGGTGACGCGAAGTTGAAGTCAAGTTAAAGGAGGTAGGTGGGGGTGCGATATTACGCTCGATGATCATTGTGCTGCGCGTGCGGTGGTGGAGTTACAAAGGACGGTTGATGCGAGCTAATGGGGCTGAGGAAGTCGAGTAGAGGTGGATTAGTCAGGCTGCTGCTGCATCCGTCCTTTCTACTCTCCCTCTGCCCCTGTACTCTCCAAAATTCAGCGTTGTTTGTGTTGTGGAAGCGGCTTAAAGATGAGCCGGAAGTTCAGAAGATTTACAAAAGTTACTAGAAGGAAGTTTCTAGTATAGATACTAGACGAAAAACTGGGTAACAATGTAAAACTAAATACATTTCGATAGGTCAAATTGATTATACGTATAACAGTTTAATCTATGAGAATTATTTCAAATCGCGCTAAATTCAATATTTTCACGTTGTGCGTTGGAAACCTCGAAGGCGAGATATAACAATGGCATTAGAATTCCTTGCAGACGAGTCATTTATTTCACTGCTAATTCCTCTGGTTGCGATTCGATACAAGCGCACTGCTTACCGTTACGTATAAAGCCGTGTAAATCCTCGCCTATACGTGAACTAGATGAACATCGAAGATAATGCGAGCGAAGAGGAACAAGGAGAGAGAGAGAGAGAGAGAGAGAGAGAAGGAGGAGAAGAAGAGAGAGAGAGGGAGAGTAATCTGCTCTCGGAGGAGCTTCAGGCGTCACACGCCACCTCGCGTGTGTGTGTGCTTGGGCTTCTATACGCGCGTGGGAGTAAGCTTCCATGCCAAGTAAACCAGTCATAAAATGAGTATCACTGAAAGACTGTGTGTGTGTGTGTGTATGTGTGTATTCAATGTTAAAAGAGTATAAACTATACTGACCTACGGTATACGACGCTGTGTGTACTTTCATTATTGATATTAGGAATTTGATTGCTTTATAATCATTAGAGGTCCTATTTGAGAAAGTAAGTTATGTATTTATAGAGAAAACTGATTATCTTCATTCTTGTAAATAACGGCAAATTTGACAACAACAGCTTCAATTGTGGTATTACTTCGCTAGAATACATAGTTAAAATACACATTATTATAATTTCCTCTAAAGCTTTCAGCTAACGACGTCGGGCACCGAATCCACGCAAACCTTCGCAACCAGATCGAATCGCGCAACGAAGGTAACACCAGAAAAGCTGAGGGAAGAGGCACGAGCAGAGGAACAGACTGGAATCGAGAAAGCGACAGAGAGGGTAAACGAGGTGAGGGGTGGAGGAGAAGAGAGAGAGAGAGAGAGAGAGAGAGAGAACGTAGTTCGTCCAACGGGACCATTTCCATGGACGATTAAATGCGCAAACGACGCGCATTCACACGAGCTTGATAAACTTAGCGCACCGCGGTACGGGGATGCAGGGAAGGGAGAGAGCAGAGATAGAGAGAGAGAGAGAGGGAAGGGTGGAGGAAGAGAGAGGGAGAGAAAAGACAAATTACGAGGTTCGCGTTGTTTGCACTAATTTGCTCATTTTCTAGTACATTTGCGTGATGTAATTGTCGCGGACGTGCGAGATGATGACAAAAAGGCTGCAGAATTTTCCATTACGACGTTACAATTAAGTTTATATGGACCGCGCGATGCTCTGACGATGCGAAATTAAGCGGTTTCCCAACGTTCCCGTGTGAGCTTCTATGTACATATATACATATACTTCAGGTGGTTTTTTCAATTATGCTCTTTTGAAATTGAAAAAGGTTATATAATAAATTCAATTTATGCGCGTATTAAGTTGCAGTTTAAGGAACGAATTAAAAACTCCTCTATAAGCATATCTGTTGACCATAATTTGAGATAATATTGGTTATGAGTAAGGATATAAAAAATATTCGAGTGAAGTTTTTGTTTTTAAAAAAGAAAATAATTGTATGTATATTTTTAAATGCATCCTGCGGGACAAGGGAAACGGTGAAATAAGTAACGCGTATAAAAAATGCAAATGTAATGCAGAAACTAAATTAAAAAAAGCAATAAAAGTGAGAGCATAAAAGGGAGCACAATTGTATACGCTGCTATAGGAAGTGAATAAAATTTTTATGAACCGAGGGAATGCAATGTACGTTTTCGTTTACATCAGACAATCTTTTTTTGATGGTACGTTGTTGTTGTTGTTTCTTCGTTCTTTTGATAAAAGTAAAAAAAAATTCTTATCTGCATTCATTTATGAGCATGTAGTTTGAAGTGGCATCGAAAAAGGTTTAAAAATTAGATAATTACAAATAACTGCAGTAATTATGTCTTTTTACTTTTGTAAGTCTGAGTACGAGTAATCTTTTGTGTGATTTTTTTCAAGTTTGAAAACAGTAAATTGAGGAAATTCTAATGTTGGATTATAGTAATAGAAAGTTGGAAAATTCTAATAATATACGATTTAAATGTAGATCGTGCCGCTTAGAAGTGTTAATTAGGTTGTAGCAGATATAATACTGCATAACAAAGCACTAATTTTCAAGCAAATTAAAGTCGCATTATTAATGTTAACTATATATGGAAGACCGACATGAATACGCGAAAATGAAAAATTCTTTTAAATGCAACGCTAAACCGTTCCCTCTTCGCGTTTAAAACTCAAAAATTCCTCATAGTCCGCGAAAAATTTGACGTACTTTGTCAGAAGAATGACACCCACATGTTCTCGAAAAGAAAGAAAAAAATTACTCCACATTGAGAAGACTGCACGACGCGGAAGCATCCTCTCCTACCTCTCTCAGCTTGATTCTGTACCATTCATCGACGCGAGAACGTCATTATCGGGACGAGGTCTGGCTCTCTCCTAGGGAAAACTAGAAACCGTGAGAGAGAGAGAGAGAAAGAGGGAGATAGAGTGGTAGTCTGATTTCCGTTATTAAATAAACCCGTCGCGCCGCGATCGCATGGAATACCGGAGATCACTTCCCTTTCTCTCTCTTCTAGCAACTGCACACGTATGCACGGGGGAATCGTTGATCCGATAGGGGATCCCCGGGAAAAACGCGCTACGACGACGATATCCGAAACGAAGTATTCTCCCCGTGTGCGAAAGTCTACGCGAAAAATCGCGCTCTTCCTGCCTCATGATGCTACCTGCCCCTTTTTACGTGTCTACTATAGGCTGATCTGACGGGGTACAAGTTCCTTTTTCGTTCGTATAGAGTATCTGGGAGAATACATGGCATATTTCATTGTGAGAAAGGAGATATTTGGTGTGTAGTGAGAATAATGGTAAAGTTAATAGTTTATGTTAATATTTACAGGTAAGATGAGTTATGTTTTGTTAGTCGTTATTTGCTTCATTGATATTTTCAAATAAAACGGTTCTTGAGCACTGTATAAACTTTTATTATCTTACTCTTTTATTATTCTGATATTTTAGAATACAAAATTGGGTGTAGAAAAGGCAAAGTGAATTGTTTATTTAATAATTTCTGCCGAATTATACTTTGATATTATTTGAAAAGAAGTTTTTATAATTGTTCCAAAATACAATTATTCTGTAGTAAAAATATTTCCATTTGTCAGGAAGCAGCGGATATAAATTATGTATACTTCATTCTTATTGGACTTCAAAATAAACTTCTTCCAATATAATATCTACAATAGCTTAAGACACAATTTTTCATGATAAAAATATATAAAACTCTTTTTCAGAGCTTTCTTCTTTATCAAAAGTTTAACCTATAGTTAATTAATTAATCACTATTACATGCCATTTTCAAGCCCCGTACACGCATGAAATTGAATTTCCAGATTTCGTACAATACCGTAATTACAATGGCTGTCCATAAAGGGACGAAACGCGTACAGTAGCAGTAGTAGCAGCAGCAAGTGGTATTATCATTGAAAGCCTATCCGAAACGAAGTAAGTCATTAACTAAAAGCAGTGTTCGCGGAAAGCACTCCCCACGCTCTTTGGACCATGTATTTGCAAAAGTATTTAATACATCTATTAGCGTTTAAAAGATAATAATATTAAACCGTAATATGCTAGTAATGGCGATGCATTAGTAAATATATACGATTTCCTGGAAAAATAATTCAAAGAAATAAAATTCGCAGCTTGCACGGTCCGAAGGGTTTAATAAAACAATCTCTTACCTTTTTGTCCACCTCTCTTCTCATTCATCACGAAATAATAAACCTTAGAAATTCATCGATTATACCATCGCTCGCTTTCTTTTTTTTTTTCACACCTCGCTCCTACCTACAACAATTTTCGATCTGATTTCATATTGTATTAAGTCACCAGCTCGGAATTATTTAATAACCGTCACGCCACGATCGGTGGCACGGTGGTGCTCGGAATTTTCAATAAAATTGCCACGGCAAAAAGTAGCTTCCAGCAGCAGAGATAGAGAGAGAGTGAGAGAGAGAGAGAGAGAGAGAAGACTCCCTTGCTGTGGCTATATGTATATATATCTATAGGAAATCGCACACTCCGCGTCGAATTTTTCTCCTCCTCCTTCTCCTCTTCACGGCTGAGTGGCTTTCGACTTACCACGCGAGCGAACGCGCTATAGGGAAAAAGGTGGAGGCTTCGCTGTAGGTGGCACGCGGGGGGCACTTCCGATGACTCGCCTTTCGAAGTCGCCTCGAGAATGTGCATTATCGAGGGAATATATATATACCTTATGCATAGCACGATATTCCCTCCTTCTCTCTCTCTCTCTCTCTCTCTCTCTCTTCGACGCGAGGAATCGTAATTTTTCATCCCGCACGCGCCTCTCTCTTTCTCTCTCACACCGCGTGAGATGGCTTTTATGAGCACGTCAATCGCTGGAGCGCCATTATTTTCTCCGCTGGCGTGTGTGGTTTTGTCGCGTAGCAAGAGAGACGCCCATCGAGTGAGATGATGGCAGTGATGAGAGAGAAGAGGGGTTAAATTTTTGCAATGACTCGTGAATGGCCATTTCTGCAATGGGATTCACTTATGGATGTAGTCCTTTTGAATGCATCGGAATTGTGCAGAGTGAAGAGTGCTGTAATGCGAGTATGTAATAGTCATTTTCTTACGAAATAAAGCAATGTAACAACGAAGCAGATAAAAGTGTATATTGTAAATAAAAAATCTTGCAGGTATTTCGTAGTTTTTAGCATAATATGATGATTATCAATAACTTATAACAGTTAAAATTTTCATCATATATTGACTAACACTTGAGTATGGATCTTTTAAATTCGATAACATCGAATTCTTTATGGGTTTGTTATAATTTTTATACATACATGAAAATGTTTTACTAGTTGACTTTTATAAAAACTTCATTCTTCTTACTATAATTGGAATTTAATTGATAGTGGTTATGTAGAATGGTTAGCGCGTACTAATACAGATACATATTCAATTTGAGAACGAAAACATCAAAAACATCCCATTCTCGTCCAAATCTGCGAATGTGAAAATTGCGACCGTAGCAAAAATTTCTATTTTTGTAGAATTTTTACTCTGACAAAATTCAGTTTCAAAGTATAGACATAAAAAAAATCTTGTTTAGAAATTACGGTAACGATACACTATATGTATAACAACTATGAACAATTTATTTTCCAAGGATTTTTGTATGCATACAAAACCCAATAATGTTTTTGTAAATAAAGTTTACCATTCGTACACACATTACACTCTCTGCGTTAAAACATTATTTTAACCATCAACCCTTATCCACTACGGTTCAATTGAAAACTCAGCAAATATTCTTCTACACTACAAATCTCCCAAAAGAACTACCATCAAGCCTACCTCGTAAAGCCACCTCAACAAGAACTATACGGCGATTAACTAAAATTTCCATAAAAAAATGTTTGGCCTTTTCACCTCTCTATTCACCTTTTCCTTCCCGATCGACCTTTTCCTGCCTTCTCTCTCTCTCTCCTCATTTTCCTCCAGCCAGCCTACATACATGTATCTGTGTGTTTGCCTTTGGTGTTTTTTCACCAAACGAGGACAGTAGTATAGTACCCGGTCGTACAGGCATGGCTCCAACAGCTTCCCTCCCTCCTACCACCTCTCTGCGACAAAGTGTCGTAGTACCCGCTGCTCTATTTGCAGGCCAGGGCTCTGAAACAGGTGAGCCCACAGAAAACGAGTGTTCCACGAGAGAGCGAGCGAGAGAGAAGGAAAGCTCTCTTCATCCCTTTTTCTCCTTATAGTCTCTCTCTCTCTCTCTCTCTCTCTCTCTCTTCTCTCCCACTCGCATCGCCTGAATAATAAATACCGAGAGTGGGCAACTACGACTGCGAGTAGGGGAGGCACGCGGTCGCAGATGCGCCTCCTAGGCTAGGAATGCACTTTGCTGCACTGCAGTGCAGTCTTGCCCGGTCGAAAATTACTATCTTCCTCTCTCTCTCTTTACCCCCTTGCTCGCGCTATCACTGTTCCTCTGTATCTCCATATCGCACGTTACTGTGCATCATTTTTCTCTCGTTCGTCAAGACTCTTGTTTTTCGCCTCTACCTACTCTCTTTCTCCCTTCACGTATACGCAGCTAGCATACGAAATCGTTGAGGCTGGAGCCCTCGTTGCCGAAACAATTCGCCATCGTGAGCGCACGCGCGTAATGCATGTCAAAAGAATCGAGGCCATTTTTTTGCTAGCTGCGTTTCTCTCTATATCGTTCGCTACCTCTCTCTCTCTCTCTCTCTTTCTGTCTCTTTCTCTCACTGCCTCCGCTACTTTGCTATTATTTCGTGTGCGTACGGGTGTATTATGAGCGGGCATATGGGCTTGTACGACGCGAGGTCATGCATCGCATCATGAGTGACCCGCGCATTGCATGTCCATATATATATATATACGTGTACATTCCACTATTTCCTCTCTCTCTCTCTGCCCACTAGTTTTTCCATCCACATTTTGTTTTCTCTATTTCTACCTCATTCCCCTGTACTTCTCCCCTGTTAACCTCGTGCTTGTGCCAGTGCTGCTGCTGCTGCTGCTACTGCGAGCTGTACCGACTTTTGCTCCTCCCTTTTTTTCATTCGTTGTCTAGGCGGCGCACCTGAAAAATTCAATTCGCTTTTACGCACACATAGCTTTGCCCGACGTGTGCGCTCGCACGACATTTTCTATCCCACTCTGTATTGTGGCATCTAGTTTTTGTGAATGTAATTGTCATGCAAATTGCGAAACAACATGAATAAATTGCGACTTTGGTTGGCTGTTTTGGTTTCGCTACTTTTACCTTTTGCCTCTCCGATGTCTCTCAACTTTTGCAAAAGTACTATAAATATGCCACGTAGCTAAATGAATTTCGGTAGAAAAACCCAGCCGCGTGACATGCGAAAGCGGACGGAATTATTTGATTAATTTGAATACACTAACACGATTAAAGTTTGTATATCGACTTTTTTTTTTTGAGAAAATTGTATATATTTTACTCCGAACTGCGAAAATTTAATTACAATATTCTTTTAGAAATTGATTATTCAATAACATTTATCTTATTTAACAATCTTTACGTAAACGTCAGATATTTGTTAATTGTAGTAACAGGACAATTTTGGTGACTTGCTGTGCAACGGAAGATATTTATAATTTATATCTTAAACTGCACGAGCCTCTGCGTCGTGAAATCGTTCACAAAATATTCCTTTAATTTATAATCATAATGCATTTTCCATGTTTTTCAATTCAAACATACATATAGCCACACAACTCTAACGAATAAACTCCATTTGAAAGTCCCCCTCGTCGCGAGAGCCTGCGCACGCGCTCACTTGAAATTTAAAAAATCCACAGAAAATACGCAGTAGTATTGATAAATAAATAATCCCCCAAACTCGACTGGGAAATTAAAATGTCCTGGCTATAGCAAACAGCAAGCGAGCAAGCGAGAGTCGAAAGTCGGATGGCAAGGGAAAGGGGAATGGGAAGAGGAGTAAAAGGGGAGGTAGGAAACCGGCCGGCGACGTAACATTGTCGGAGTGTCGCGCAAACGTGACGTGAAAGTCCAGGACGCGAAGTCGACTGCTGCAACCGTCGGCGCACGAGTGGAATCCAAACACACGACACTGCCTGTGCAAGAGAGAGAGAGAGAGAGAGAGAGAGAGAGAGAGAGAGAGAGAGAGAGAAAGAGCACGTGCGAAGCGCGCTCGTCCGCGCGGAAATGCATTTTCCAGCGGACGAAGAATTATTTTTCTTTCAGTACGATAAATATTTCGGACGAGCGCTTGGCCGGGGGGTCCGACTCTCGTCTTCTTCCGCTCGTCGTGAAATCTCAGCAAGAGTTTCGTTTAATCTGAAAAAATTGTCGTGAAATGAGGTTGGTTTAGATAATGTGTTGTAGACAGTTGGAATTCGCTGTTTATTATACTTGTTATGAGAGATGATGAGATACTGTGAGTCTATTGTTGTTTGCATTTTCTTATGTAAAGTTTAGTTATGTTATCGATGAATATTGAAAATATTTTGGTACTGTTATGTATAAAATCTTTAATATTTGAAAAGATTATTGAAAGAACTATTTTTAATTAAAGAAAAAACATATAAAAGAATAAAAATACAGTTTAGTAAGCTAAAAAGAATCGAATTAATAAATCTTGAAAGAAAAAATTGAAGTTAATTAAAATTTTATCCAAATACGTATATCTGACTAGGTCAATGCTTTTATTTTTTTTTTAATTTTGACGTCAAACTTTATTTTTTTAAACTCTTGCATTAATAATAAAGTTTACGTAAATTAATTATTATTAATAAAGAAAATAAAGTGATAACTTTCCAAATCTTTCCCGCACAACAAGTATGTTTCTCATCTCTCATGATAATCATTTCTTATTCGTCTGCCTGGGTGATAACAAAGGTACTCTTGAACAACTTCTGTACATAGAAACTTCCCAGCTGTGTCCAATGTGCATAAATTGACTTCCTACACAACTAGCCGATTAATTATTCCTAAGATTATATAAGTTATTGCGGCAAACTTGGTAATTTCGTCTCATCAACTGATAATTTGTCCTTGATATTAAACAATACATTTCTCCAAGTAATATTACTACTGATAAAGTTATAACTAATTTCAACTATAAAGACGACGTACATATTAATCTCTCTAATAAAAACCAATTCGTATTGAAAAATTCTTTCTGCGTCTTCTTACACCATATATCTAGAGTTCTACATTACCAACACTTGCAAACGAATCATTTAACCTAGACTAACTTACACATACACCCTCACCCCATGAAAGAATACTTACACAGGGCTGACTCTCTCTCTCTCTCTCTCTCTCTCTCTCTCTCTGGCCGCGAAATATTTCAGAGCAGAATAGTGCGAAACGAGGTGCGGCTAAAAAATTCAAACGCAGCCCATTGAAATTCAGCTGGAGTTCCGGGCGTGCCTCAACTAAATACTAAGTCGATCCGGTAGCTGAAATTTCTCCGCACCTTGCTCTTCTCTCTCTCTCTCTCTCACTCTCCCCTCAATCTATAGGCCGCGCTACCCACGCCCAAAATGAGAAAAACTCCCTCTCTTTCTCTCCGTCTAGCACGCTCTTTCGCTCTCCCACGCGGCAAAGATACAAGCGCAGAGAAAGTGGGGGAGGTGGAGTAAAGGGAGGTAGGGTGAGAGGCACATGCAAATAGGCCAACGGTATAATTTATACCCGTCAGTAGAAGGATATCCCGGGGATCCTGGGCTCGCGCGCGTTCACGAGCCGGCAAACCGCGACGGGGAAAAAGCGATTAGAGCACGCGCGCGCGCACGTGCTGCGATTGGCCGACCTATCGCCGTTACGACTTACGAGAGTATATACACGCGGGTATAGTATAACCTATCCGCGTGCTTAATTGTTTAGCGAACGAGCTGTGTGGATGTATTCGCTCTCTCTCTCTCCTTGTGCTCGTATAACAAATACATTTCGCTAAAGTGCACACGGCGGAGGATCGGTTACGCCGATGCTATGCCCGAGAAAGAGGCGAGTGTACACGGGGATGTTGGGATTAGAGGGATTTAAGAGAGGGTCGGTGGATGCTGTGTGTGTATTTCTGTGTTTGGCGAAGGTGGTTTAGAATTGATGTTTGTTTCTCGGATTAATTATAATGTAATTGGTTTGTGATATGATAATGGAAAGGTAATGGGAGTGGACAAATTATAATATCCGTATCGTTTAGTATATGTTGGGGTACTATAATCTTTAATTGTGGGTAGGATTCCAAATACTATTTTTTTTCACATTATATACTAGAGAGTTGAAAAAATAATGACTCATATATCGACTCATATATTGTAACATAAAGGTAAGTTTTATAAAAATTTATCAAGTTATTAAATCGAAAAGTTGTATATAAAATATAATTGAAAATCAACGTTTACCTATACTCAATTTGTATTTCTTTCATGAAATTTTATAATGATATAAATTAAAATTATTTATTTTTGTAATTTTCTCATATCATAACTTGGTTTTTTAATTTGATGTTGTTAAACTGACAATAATGTCTACACGTTTAAAAGGTTAGGCTTTCAAAATTGAATAAGGTCGCAATCTTCCAGGTAGCATCTTTCGTTATGATAGTAAATGACACTACTTGAAAATATCTTTTACTAGTAAAACGGATGATCTCACATAAGAAATGTTCTTGGAAATATTTAACTTACTTATCAGATCATTCAATTGTCTATGAATTAAATTTAATACAAAAGAGTATTAGAATCATAACTTTAGAGTCTTTTCGATTTTTCTTGAAACGTTATTTTTTTATTTACTTGATAAAAAATACGCTACAAATAAATCATTTTCCATAGTATATCTTAATTTAGTTATTTTAGAATATGATAAAAACACTAGAAATAGATGTTTGAATTGTTTGTAAATAAATTGATAACAATTTATATTAGATCTGCCTAATAAAACAGAATAAACGAAAGTAACCGTTGCATGTTTTAAATGTAGGTTGAACTGCTCTTGGTATTCTTTCATTTCCACGAATTGCAGATGACGCAAATCTTTGTTCTGTATTTTTATTTTTATTTCATTTTTAATAACGGAAAAGATTAAATTTTTATAATTGCTGGTTTATTGTTCTAATATCGATGTTTTTGTTTATGACATATATACATTGTAAAATTTTTGTATACCTAGAAATATATAATAATGGATTAAATAAATTGCGAAATATTATATTTCTTATCATTATTTTAAATTAAAAAATATTAAATTTGTAAAGTTGATCTTTAGTTTCCGATAAATTTCGTAGAACTATAAATCATTTTGTTACCTTGTTACAACGAAGGTAAACGTAAAATCTAATGATGGAAGGTTTACATTTCATTTGTAAGTAAACCTGGTATTAGTTTAGTTTATGATTTATCAAATCCACACTGTTGCTGTCAGGTCTCATTGGAGCGTTATAGTTACGGTCGACCGCTTTGAAACTATTTAGAAGTTACTACAAACTTGTCATTCTACTGAGAAACTGACCAATGTGCAAACCAATACCAAAATTATGTCGAAATACTAGCTGGAATACTAAACTTGTAAATCAATAACGGGATTATATGTAGGTTACCGAGAAACTATTGCGAAGTAATTACATTATCCATAAGCGGGTTAAATAAAAATATACGATTGACCGAAATATAATTTTCAATCTTGAAACTTTTTATTAAATTTTTTTTTAAATATTCTCAGAAGATCAAGATAACAAGAATCTTACCAGATACTTATCCGTTTTTCGAGTTAATTTACTATATCGGTTAACGTCACCATAACACGGCCCTCATAACACTCACTCCCCCCTTAATATCTGCGCCTTATCAGGCATGAATTCGAAAAACAACATTGTATCACAGATTTCCCTTGCACACACTGCCTGTTTTCCCACTGAAGGTCAATACACCGACCCACCCACACATACAAGCATCGAATCCAGAAGAAAAGCGGCGTCGTCCAGTAGCAATGCATTACTTTACCGCCGCGTTGAGTTTTTCTTTTTCCTCCTACGCATTATTCCTTGCGTCCTTCATAAATAACGCCGTACTCAAGCGCGAGGCGAACGAACTTCCTATATATCCTCGCACCTATTTTCCCCCTCGCACTTCGTAATTCCGAAGTCTTAAGTACGCACAGGCTGGAAGGGGAGGATGAGGAGGTTGAGAAAATCGGAATACGTAAAATACACCCAAACACGCGTGGGAAACGCTGTGAGAGAGACAGAGTGAGAGAATAACCTGTGTGGGCGTGAGGAAACGAAATTGCGTCGACATAGCGGTAGGACAAATAAAGAGAGTGAGAGAGAAAAAGAGAGAAAGAGGGGGAGATGAGAGTAAGAGAGGGGGAGAGAGGAAATGTGAGAGGGCGATCAAGCGAAAACTGATACAGGAATGGGGAACAAGGTGAGGAGAGGAATAGGTAATGATGAACGTAAAATGTTGGCTTGACTCATAACTCGATTCCGTTCTGTATCGACGTCTGGTTTCAGTAGACAGGTTTATGTAACTGAAAGTCACTGTAGTCTGAGATATTTCAGCGTGAATTTAATAAAGATTGAATAGTGTTAGAGATTCTTTTTTTAATAAATATATGTTTAAATAACGTTCTGTTATTAATTTAATCTCATAAGCACGCCTACTATTCTCGATTCATATACCAATTTCGTGAATATTATTTTATTAACTGAATTCTTTCCATTTTGATAACCAATAACACGACAATATGAAAAAAGTTTCGGAATATCTAAATATTTACATAATACTTGCCTCCTAACACTTTTCCAAGCCTATGCATTTTAAATTTGTTTCATATTCGATTCTCGATGTAGTGTACGTGACTTTTGAATAAAATGCAATTTCGACACGATTTTCGCGCAGCGGAGAGTAAACATCATTAAAGATGTATAGATCGAAAAGCTTTCTGAATATTTATTAATCGTGGCAAATATGGTAGCTTGTAATCACAGTGTATAAATATACTAAATAAAATTATAACATCTCTGACGTAGATTTCAAATATTTCATTTAGCAATTAAGAAATGATATCTTTTCATGTAAAATATTAGATTTTAAAAATTCTTCAGAGATTGAGGTCTCTGAAAATTTATGAATTCCAAATGCTCACATACAAAATGAAATTACATATTTCCACCTAAATCATATATTTACTCGGTTCCTGACATTAATACGAACGAACGCGCCACACAAAATGTTCTCCTTCTCTCGCTCTCTCTCTCTCTCTCACACACATACACTCGGTAATTCCAAATGCACAGTTCACTTCTTCAATAAAAAAGGGGGAATCCCCGGCCGAAAAATGAAAAAGAACGCGAAGAAATAGGCAGCGCTCTCTCTCTCTCTCTCTTTCTCCCGAAGTCGACCTTTTCCGGCGTCAGCGACGAAGGAGGCAGTAGGGGGCTAGTAGCACACACAGAGGGGGCCTCGTAAAAAAGTCACGTTTTAGCGAATATCGATGCACCGAACGTCGCTCGGCCGTGCCAACGAAAAATTCTATCCTACGCAGAATGGCAGAGAGAGAGAGAGAGAGCGAGTGAGCGTAGGGAGCAGGAGAAATCGCACAAGTAAATGGGTCGAACGTGCCGGCGAGGTAAGGACGCGAAAAGCAGAAACGGTAGTCTCGCCCCCTCTCTCTTCCTCTTACTTCCTGGCGTCGCTTTTTCGACTATTTCTCGCAGAGGTTTATGGGGGTGAGGTTGTGTGATCCTTCGGCAATCTATTTCAAACGTTGCCTTAAATTTAGATCGGAGTAGAATTATTTGATTTATAATTTAAGACTGGCGAATGTGGGCTATAGTAAAGTTATTTTAATAGACCGGCCGGTAAATGAAATATGAAAAGGTATACGTGGAGAAACAAACTTGGGGTAAGGAAGTTGTAAGTGGGTTGTACGGTAAAATGGATTTTGATACTTGTATATATATATATATGTAGTCTATAGAATATTGCAATCTCATGTAGTAAGTGTCAAAATTCTCGCGAACAGAGTTATATCGATCGATGAATATTATACGGCTAATTAACAAATTTTCACATACTCCAAAGATGATATTGAGTTACAAACCATGTCGGTCCGAGAAATTGAGCTATCAAAACTGGAATTTCATTGAAAAAATAATATACTTCTCTACTAAGCGGAATGTGTACCAACCGCGTATAACGTAATTATCTCTTACCACGTAATGCGAATTCGAACGGGATTCCGGTAGGGGGGAAAGCAAAAAAAAAAATTAGTTTGCACTTTAGTACTCCAACTTTACTTGCACCCCACGTACTCGCGAACGACGCCGGAGTAAGCAACTCCAGCTCTTGCTTGAGGGGGTAGAAGCAGAGAGAGAGAGAGAGAGAGAGAGAGAGTGAGAGAGTAGATAGACGTGAAAACGGGTGTAGGTGTCAGGAAGGCGGTAAAGACGCGCGGCGTGCAAGTTCGTGCGCGCGAGAACGAGAGAGAAAGAGAGAGAGAGCGAGGTATCGCTGTGCATGCAAGGCGCGCCACAAACGGCCTTATATTGGCCGCACGTCTTATATACGGCACATGAAGCACACGGTAGAGTTGGAAAAGCGCGCCTCTATTTGGGCCAAACTCCACCTCCTTCTTCGCGCGCGCGATGTTCATTTCGCCAGAGGTTTGATTATTCCGAAACGTTGGATGCATCTTCGCTGCTGTTCGCTACCACCAACGCCTTTCGATTTCGCGACCCTATTAAGGGATAGATTGCCCCCTTTTATTATGCGCCGCGGCTGTTTTGTTCCGGGGGAATTGGGTGTCGCGGCAGTAGCAGTAGCAGTAGCAGCAGGAGCAGCGGGGAACGAGCCGAAAGAAGCCGCATTAAAAAATCGAACGGAGCGATATCGGCGACGGCGGTGGCAGCGGTAGTGGTGGCGACGGCGTCGGGAGGAAATTATCGAGTTTTCGGGGGCTGCGCGCTGAAAATACGCGCTGGGTCGCGTATCTGTGTATGTATACGTGTGCGGGTGTATGTGTAGGTATGTGTGTGTGTATACGTACCGATGCAATTTCGCCGGGAGCAGTGAAAGAGATCCGAGATGATGAAGGAAATTATGGCGAAAAAGGTTGGTTAACCGTGTGCCGGAGAATCTAATAAGGTTAGAAACTGCTTAAATAGAAATATGGATAAATAGGTGGGTGAAAGTGTCAGTTAAATTATGAATATATTGTTAGCAGTATGTTTTCATCAGAGTTCAGGTAAATAGAAAAAGTACTGTTCATTTTATCGGTTGTGCAAGCTTTTCTGAATTAGAAATGAGATCTTTTCAATGGGGTTGATTGAAAATGATAATAGATAGAGGAGTGATTTTAACAACGTAAATAAATAGATTATAACTTTTACAAGTGAGTTAGATATTTCATAATAAAAAATAAATTTACGACGCCTCAAAAATGCTTTTAAATAACATTGACTTAATTCAATTTATCTCTGTCTAATGAAGAAGATTTCAATGTTTTCTCAAAAGATAAATAAAATGTGATAAAACGAAACTAATCAACTTAAAAATATTTTTAAATGTTTTATATATACAAAAACTCTATATTATAAAAAATTGTATCTATTGTCTGCAACATTTGAATACAGCTACACACACACACACATACACACACTGTACAAAACTGCTATACTTTTTGAAATACCGTATAACACATAACTCATTAAATCTTAACAAAATAGAAAATTCTTCTTAAAAATGATTTCAATTTTCTTTTCTCTTCGTCGTCGCCTCATTTCGCTGAAAAATCCGTTGAAAATTTACACAGACATGCCTTATATATATATATCACGATAGCGGTACCACACCGTATACTTTTTAACCCCTCCAACGACAGAATCTCCCAGCGTCACTCGCGATTAAATTACACTCTAATAATTTCTCTTCAGCCCCATCGGTTAAATTCGCGCCTAAAATTACACCTTCCTCTCTCACTAACGCGCTCGCGCCAACGTGGCACGTGCACGTCAGTTAGTGGGCCCCGGCGCATTGCTCGAATTCCGAAAATAATGAACTTAACGCGAGCAAACGAGCGATGCGCGCGAATTGACCTCGGTCGAGAGACGAAAGCGGTCTTTGGCAAAGGTGAGCCGAACGCGCTCGTGTGTATGTGTATATATATAATACACCTGAAATGGACACGCGTCATCAGTGACGAAGGCGATGGTGACGACGACGAACGACGACGACGACAACGACGATGAGAAGGACCATTTATAAGATAGAAAGAGAGAAAGAGAAAGAGAGGTACGTAGATGAGAAAACTGTTGAGACGGTTCCTTTTTTAGACGTGGGTAGTCGGGGGTTATATAGCGTGTGAATCGTCAGAGGCCCTGGGTTGCCTAGAGGGTGGCTCTTATAGTTGGATGATTTTTAGATGTACTTTGTGTTCAAAAGCGAATTTTTTAAGAAAAAATAAATGTTACATGATTTTTGGCTTATTCTAGAAAACGTACAATTTATTCTAAATTAAGAAAATAGAATTATTATTTCAGAATTAATTGTTTCTGTTTATGATAATTTTCATTATTAAATTACTTAATTAGTTTAAAACTCTGTGTACCACTATTTATTCTATACATTTACACATAAATTATAACCATAAGAAATATGTGATAAAAGAATCATGAAATGCTTACAACCTGGTGTATAAAGATTTCACAGAAGATAATCATCCCTTGGCATTAGCACTTATCTTTCCTCGGCTCTATATTCCCGGCTATATTCGTATGAAAAGAGTATTAAGAAGCCTTTTAGAAATTGTTTATTATCAAAAGATATATCCCGCAAACGTGCATAACATAAGAAAAATCCCGACACCGCTCAGTACTGTACCTGGGCTAAAATTAATTCTTAACCGTACCCATATTCGGCATGTACATCACAATACACATCACATTAATATATATAGCTCATCGTCGTCGTCGTCAAGCCGCCTCTATACCGCAATCATCAAACATAACCTAAAAACCAACTTTTACCCTACTCTCACACATACATTCACAAAGATACGTACATTCTACCTGTACCAAACAACTTACCAATCAAATTAATCCAACCAATAACGCGAGAAACAAGCTTTCACTATACACGACAAAACGAACCATCCTCCTCCTTCTCCACCTCCCAGAAATAACAAATATCAAATATGAAAACAGCTCGTCGCGTGCGCGCACTCCGCAGCAGTAGCAGCATCATCATCATCCCGGGCTTTCCTCTGGGACACTCGGTATATGCGCCAACTTTATATAGACATGTATATATATGTGTGTGTGTGTGTATGTATGTGTATGTACCGCGGGGTAGTTGGCCGGGCGCGCCGGAGGGTGGCGCCAGAGCTCATGGCGCTGGCTTAGGTCAAACGCGATGACGTCACGGGCCTGCCGACTGCGTCACGGCACGCGGAACCTCCCCACTCGGCCCGGCGATCGATGACGCGACCTTGCCGACTCTCTCTCTCTCTCTCTCTTGCCGCACAAACACAGAGAACGAGAGAGGGAGAGAGAGAGAGAGAGAGAGAGAGAGAGAGAGAGAGAGAGAGCGGACCAGATCCTGTCCCAGTGCTCAAAGGGGCGGTGGCTGTTTCTGCAACCTGGCAACCCTGTCTATATTTAGAATTGCTCCACTACCGTTCTTTTACGCGCTCGCTCTCGCTCTTGCCCTCTCTCTCTCTCTCCCTCTTTCTCGCTTTATTCGCTATCTCTCTGTGCTGCTCGCGCATAGCTATGCACACACACGCATATGTACGCTCTCTCGCACTCTGTCTCTCCTCTTCTGCCTCTCTTCGATGATGCTCTTCTGCCTACTCTTTCCTTCATCTCCTTTGCCTCGTTGTCTTTCATTGTTACCCACCTTTCTTTACATTCACTTTTTCCGTTTCTTTTCTCTCTCTCTCTCTCTCTCTCTCTCTCTCTCTCTCTCTTTCTCTCTCTCTTTATCCGATGTCTTTGTCAGAGAAGAGTTGCGATTTTTATGCCGTATCGCAATTATCCGTGCGTTTGTGCGGCGACAGGAGAACACTTAAATTAACGATGAATTAAAAATGTTTGTGTGTTCAGCTAAAAATAGAAGTTTTCTCCATTCAGACGTTGGTTAATTATAAGAAATGTTATTCTTTAGTCGTTACTCATTTTTGATAACTCTTTTTTATTTTATTCAATAAACTACTTTTCCTATACTTCTTTATAATTCTAAGAAAAAGAAATCATTCAAATAAATCAAAATTGATTTTGGATTTTTTAATGATGTCAAACAATCTATTTTTTTTAATCTATCTATTGAATTTTGCTTCAAGAGTGTTACTTTTAATAACTTTTTCGATTTTATTAATAATATATTTCGAACACTAAGAAAAATTATTTTAAATAAATTATCGATATCTCATGAACTAAAAGATTAATAAAGATTATCTCTACAATTATTTTTTTAAATATAATAAATTTAAGTGTCATAATAAATTGTGTTCTATGAAAACATTCCAAATCGTCTAAATAATGATAATCCAATTGCCGATGCTAATGTGCAGTTTGATCGTCAATTATTTACTCGACAACTACAGCAGAGGATGAAGGGATAGGCCTGTTGAGTCTAATAACCAGAATTACAGGTCTAATAATAAATTAATTAGCCCACAGTAGGGGCTTATATTCACGTTGCTAATTATACACATTTTTAATTAAACTAAACCTTTAATAGACCTATCATGTATACGGCCCGTATCCTATAGGACTAGTATGAATACAAATAAATCAGAAAAATCAAATACTCCAAATTTATTTAAGTTTCGAAACTTGCAACACAGTTACTACAAATCAATTTGTTAAATAAGAAGTTTAAAAAATAATAATTCTTTTTATATTATGCTTGAGTTATTAATTATACAAACACAGTATTTAAAATTGTTTTATTTATTCGGCACACGTAGATCAAGTAAATATATGGTCAGACATTTTTTTAATTCCTCAAAATCTCATGTTATAGGCAAGATGAGTAAGAATATTTCAAAATGCTGCATACCATAATTAATACTATCATTCTTCTGTTTTCTATTTCTCGCTAAACAAAATATTTATTCACAATGACAAATAATTAACGCTACTTACAAGCGTTTCCTCGACTAACAGAACTCAACAAAATTGTAAACACATCTAAAATCCAAAAATACTGTTGCAAGACATAAAAACTAACGTCTCGTTAAAATATTCCTATCCCCGATAATAAAACCACAATAACGAACCATCGCTCTAGCATCCTGCAGCGTCACAATCACAAGTGTCCCATTTGTTCCAGCTCATCGCGCTTATCGTCCACCCAGCGATCCACAGCCTCTGTCTCTCTATAACTTTCACATTCCCTCATCCCGCGAAAACGACGAACAATTGTCACTCGACTTTGTCATTACAAAGGTTTACTCTCTCTCTCTTCCTCCCTCTCCTTCTACATACGCGCGTCCGTGAATTGAAATAATATAGAAATGCACATATTAATCTGGGAAAGGGTCGCGCGCGAGCGATCTAATCTCATCCGACGCGCGGCCTATATCGATTCGTACGCTCACGAGAGAGACAGAAGCAGACAGAGAGAGAGAGAGAGAGAGAGAGAGCTTGCAAGTGCGCGCGCTAATTAACATGAGAACAGAGAGAATAATTACCAGAGAACCATTGAAATTCAGTCCCCCGCGCGCGCGCAAGCGTTACACAAGAGCAGAGTGCGCGCGCGCGAGAGAGAGAGAGAGACAGAGAGGGAGAGAGAGAGATGGAAAGAGCGAACGAGAGAGGGACGACTTTCATTAATCATATGCAGCCAACGCCGTCGCACTGTGAGCTGTACGCGCGGGAGCGCGGACGTATAAACCTCTTTCGTTTGAATATATACAGGGAAGCGTCCGGTAGCAAGAGAACCTCGTTCTCTCTCTCTCTCTCTCTCTCTCTCTCCTTTTTTCTCCCCGTTTGTTATAGCTGGAAGCGTGAAAAACGGAACGTGAAGAGGGAAAAGTCAATAAGAGGTATACGTAGGTATATAAAATACGAGTGTGTAAGAAGAAAAGCGTGAACAATGGTACAGAGAGACAGAGAGAAATGGATATAGGATTGATTCGACACCACATTGCAGCGAGTTGCAATTTAATATTGTCGAGAGACAGAAGAGAGAGAGTAACCGTTGATTTAGAGTCGGTAAGCCACGGACGTGTATATGTATCGTTTATATAGAATTTCAAATAGGCATACTCGTATGTGTGTGTCGTTACGGCCTGTTTGTTAATTAATTAAGCGATCGCTGCTGCTGTTGCTGCTATGTGCATCTGTCTCCGCATACCGCCTGTCAACTTCAACTCGTACGCGTGTATACCAGAAGTTGAAAGAATCGCTTCGGCTGTCCGCAGGTTTGCGTATATAGGCGAGGCTGATGTTCGTGGTTGATTTGACGATAAATTGGTGGAAGAAGCGCGTGGTTCGATGCGTGGTTCGTTCCAGTACCGACTGGAACTGACCTGATGGCGGTTTTGGGTATAGGGAAAGGATGTTTGGTTACTGCGGATTTCATTTTTGATGTAATGGGAGTTTGGTTGTTTATAGAAAGAGCGATGGTACGATTGTGAATATTAAAAATGTTGTTATAGAGTAAATTCAAGACGAAATAAAACAGCCTGATAATTATTATCGCGTGTTCATTTTTTTTTATTGAGTGTAGTTCGCTGAAATATAATATTATGAAACATAATTTATTTACTTGGTATAAGTAGGAAAAATTCGCATAATTTAATATTATTTAATAAGAATAAGCGATAATATAATATATTGCAATGTTTTTACGATTATTTGTGACAAATTTGCAGTAAATTAAGCAAATACTGATTAATGTTACAAAAAATAGATAATTCAATTTGGTAAGCGTAATTAATCTGAATTTGAAATGATGTTTTTGCATTAATTTACATCAGTTGCATGAATACATTTACATAATTAGGATGAAATGAAGAATTGAAAAATAAATGAATCACCTTGTATAAATAATCTTCTTTATGACATGTAAAATTCATGCTAACAATGAAATATATATATATATATATATATATATAAAATTTCCGTTTATATTATCAAAAAATGTTGTTTATTAAAATATAAAGAAGTAATAAGGAACTAGTTTCAATAAATTGTTCTGCTGTAAATTTCGAATCGCTGTATAGTTTACATGTCGGCGATATGATAAGAGACCATAGTTTAGGGAACGACACCTGGTAGTTTGCCAATATGCAGTACAACGTAATATTTTCCACTCCTTTGATCGGGTCATACTCTTCTGCTGATACCGCATGCGAGGGAGAGAGGAAGGGGATTCCCATTCGATATAAACAACGACAAATTGTCGCCAACATACTGCACAAAAACAAATTTCCCCGAAGCAATGAAAACATCTCCCAGTTTTTCATTTTACATGTCAATGCAGGCCCACCCTCGTTTCGAAATTACGAAATCGCCAGGGCAGCAGCAGCAGCAGTAGCAGCATCCCTGCGCTCGTTCCTCGGGTAATTTAAACGAACACGGCCGATCTACACGAAACAATTTCCCACCCTCTCTTCCTCCTCCCCACCCCATTGATATAGTGCGTGTTTCCGTTATCGGGCGAGCACGAAAACTAATTGATTAAACGCTGATAATGGTTTACGAGTCCTGGGGAACAAGTCTCGGTGTATGCCGTCCCGATGTTTCGCCAAAACCCGAAGTGCGCGCGTAGAGGATGACCACGCGACGGCGCGTAGTGCACGTTGCTGAGTGTGTGTGTGTGTGTGTGTGTATATATATATATATATATATATATATATATATATATATAGAGAGAGAAAGCGCCAATTCGGTTGTGAACGCGCTCTGCTGCGGCAAATAATCCACAAGAGAGCGACATAAAATTTCATTTGTGCTCGCGCATGCTGCTCTCGTAAGTGCCGTATATACACGCGTGCGTGTGTGTGTGAAACTCGAAGAATATTAGCTGTTTTTCCGCAAACTCGTTTCAGGGTAATTTGAATTGATAACGCGGTATTGGATGAGTATAGATAGCGGTTGATATGAAAATGAATTGGAGAATAAGGGTGGTTATAAATAGAACGAATTTATCGGCGGTCTGTGTATAGTCGTGCATCATATTGCGTTCATTTGCAAAAACAAAAAAAAAAAGTTAGAATGAATAATTATTGTTATTTATTGTTTTACATGGATTCTCGTCGTTAAGTGGTTTTTGTGAAGATTATTAAAATATATTATTCATTTTAGAAATGAAAATTGTGATTAGATTAATGAAATAGATGATTAAGATTATGCAAAGACTGGAAAAATTGATTTTCGACCATGAAGAGTATTGTCTGACCATATTTTGGTCATTTCTACTGATTAGCGTCAATGATATTACATTCTGAAGTTACGAAAAAAATTTATTATCAATAACATACTTACTTGTTTTTGCTGCATTATCTTTTGGTTAAATAATATATATTCTTCATATAAAAAGATATAAATAAAATTAGTAAAATATGATAAGGTCCAAATTAACATTCGATCTCTTGCTTCCAAACGTAAAATTAGCAAAGAATAATGTAAGATTTAAGACTAATCAAATAAAACAAAACTTATATATTATTCTGATAAACAAAAATTTGTACTTTTTAATTACCAATAAAACCAAAATAGAGCTAAAAAACCAAAAAATCATAGAAAAACAGCACTTTCTTTTTTTTAAAAAAGTTTACACTGATTGTAAATACTTTATTACATTTAAGGCATAAAGGAGTAGGAAAACGTAGCATTTTTAGAATAGCATGTCAGTTATTATTTACATTCAAATAAACGATCGTGTATTGTTGCAAATTCGAGTTGGCTTACAACGTCTCGTGTCATTCGATAGGTGAGTTTGTCGTCGCATTTCCCGTGTGTCGGTTATATATATAGGTATTTGTTCAATGGCCGGAGCGTCGAGGGGGCGAGAGAGAGAGAGCGAGCGAGAAACGCGCATAAATTTGAATGCGGTAAAACGAACGAGTTTCTTGTGTATATGCACACACATAAACACACACACACACACACACACACACACACACACACACACATACGCTTGCGTCTCGTTGGAAGACGTCCTTGTCTCTCGCTCTCCTCAGAAAACAACAACCTCGCATTTTTTTTTTCACCCTTACAATCGATCGTTTTCTATTTTTCTTGCTCCGGCTCGCGCTCGTTAACGCTGCGGAGCATAGTGTGTGCTGTGTATTGCCGTTAATTTTTTCGATGCCTGTGTCTGATATAACGAAATAACGAACGTGTACGTATACCTACGCACAAAACACAACACACATACACACGCATTATATTCGCAGCGATCGATTGGCTCGTCATTTGAGCGAAGAGATCTCGCAGAATCTCGACGACGGTTCGTTCCCGCGTGCTTCTTTTTTTTTTTTGCTTTCGTTTGGCAGCATGATTGGATAAAATGTCTGGTAGAAACGTATACGGACTCATACAAAATGTATAATGTATATATAATTTTCGTTCGTTTTCAACATCAAACAATGCGTGTGTCTTTGTTCGTTTTTTATTTCTTTTATTTATTTTTACAAAAAATTTCCCTGTACGTAATGCTCGTGCGGTTGGATTGATAAAAATGCTTCGGGGTGAAATTTCGCGTTCTCCTCAAATTGCTCGTATGGGCTTATTCTTAAAAGTGCATCTGACGAAACATTTACTTAAAAGTGTGAAAAACACTCATTAAAACTACAACACGAAGTGTATTAACTGTTTCGAGAAATCACACTCTGCTTTTTTTATTGAAAAACATGTGGCGAACGCGGTATAATAAACATTTTATTTTTCTGAATGATTTCTCATTAACCATGTCGTTATTTTACATCAGTCGGTAAGACTGTACATAAATCGCACATTTGTATTTATACGTTTCCATCTGACGCTTTGAAATTGCACCTTATATATTTTTCCTTTCCACATCTCGTCTAGGATTGAGAGTCTTATCCGGCTTTTGACATCTTACGTGTAGATTACGCACCATAATCGTTATTGTTTTTTCTTATTTAACTTTTTTTTTTCATTATTGATTTACATTTCTTGCTGACTTTTTTTACCTTCTTAACTACAGTACTTTATTTGATAGTATCTTTAATTGTAATAAGAAAGTATGACGATATGATATATTTAACTCGTGTTATAGGAATAGCTTGCACATGTGACTACTACTCCTTTTTACAGTATTCTTCGCATTCTCGCACATCGAATTCATATAAAAATAATCACAATGGTATACAAAGTTCAAAAGAATACATTGCTATGTACATTTACATAACCATGTCTCCTTTTCCACTTTTTATCAAAAGAGTTTTGAAAATCCCGCTGGCTCAAGATTCTTGCGATGCGTATACATTTTTGTTTCAAAGCAGTTTTTTTATCTCAAAAACAAATCAATACAAATAAATAATTTTTGTTTAAATTTTTTTTATTTTAATAGAATATTCTAATCATATATCAATGTCATCTATGATCCAGTAATTTTTCTCTGAATTATAAAAAGCAATTATTTTAATGAACAAATCCTATATCCAATTTCAAGTGAAGTTTAAAAAAATGTTGAAAGTTTTTCAAAAATCATCATACTATAATAACGCTATAAACAATTTTAGATGCCTGTGAGAAGCATACATAAAGATTTTGTATAATCCATTTATAAGATGCGTGTAAATGTTGGTAAAAAGACGTTCTATCATACATTATAACATAGGAAGCTTGCGGAATATGGAATTGGCACGTTGAAACTTCGCTCGAATCTAGAACGTCACTAATGTGTCGACGGCAGTGAAAACGAAGTCAGTGCGCGCGCTGACGATATTACGAGAGAAATCGCAATTCATGTACGGTACGCTTTATTTTCTCGCTCTTCATCGAACTGCGGTGGGTCAGATTTAACGAATAATTTTCGAAATGTGCACAAAACTGATAATCGTCCAAACGTGGTAAATTTCTGTTCGCCTCTTATTATCATAATATCAATTTATATAATTTTACTCGAAAGCTACTTACTTTCAGATTGTATTACATTAGATTTTTTTGTTATAGGTTAAACTAAAAATAGATTTCTTACAAATGATTATTATAGAAAACGTTTCACAGATATTTCAACAATACTTTTATCGAATTTTACAGTCCATTTTATGATTGCACTAAGAATTCTGTAACAGAAATTTACTTTTTTGGGTTTTGCAAATGATTACATAAATTCTGGTCAAAATTTTTCATAAATATATAAATTGAAAAATCGTTCATTTGAATTGTGATTACAAATATTCCAAGTAACTTAACCGTTTTATTTCTTGGAGGTTAAGAAAAGTTAAATACTTCAATTTTATAAAAGTATAATAAATTTCACAAGACCAAAGTTTATATAATCATTTACATTTCCCAATGATTGTTATCTCTAGGTACGCTCAAAGTATAAAACTTCAATTGTGGCCCATTCGTGCTACAGTGCTTTTCTTGTATTCTGTTTTCAATTTCTTATAAACTATAATCGGCTCACATATTATTAATATATATGCAACGCAGTTTTACACTCAACATTTAGGATAAAACTATAGTCATATCCCACGCGTCAACGATGCACATCGAAAGACATCCGTCGTAGCCTTTTTCTCTTAATGAACACCAATAATTGTTTTAAGTGAGGTAAATGCACCAGTTATTAACTAACCTCCGATAATAATTAATAATATTCAAACGATTTCTTATTCTTATAATACAGAGATAACGATGTTAATTTAAAAAAATAAAATATCCAATTTTTCAAAAATAAAATGAATTGACATCGTCTCGTGATTAGATGCACAAAATTCGTAAATTAAGTATTAAGTATACATGTTTGTATTCGGATAGTTGTAAAATTAAGTTAATATTCATTCCGATAAATTATCAACTACATAAATAGACGTTACCTCAAAACAATATCTATTTACAATCACAATACTCTATAACATTGTTCGGGGTATTTATTACACAATACAAATATTTAAAAATTGCACTCAGTACAGTACCGCGAAAACTATTTGCACCGTAATCGAGATCCATTTTCAGTCAATAATGGCATATTACTTATCGAGAAAGACATATGCATTATCAATAACGAGTAATTATCATTAAATAAAAACTAATAAATAAGTGGTGCATTCACTGTATTCACACAAGCATTCGGGACAATCAGTAGAACGCTCAACTTTGCACGATCCCTTTCACACACTTTCATTACACTCACGATGTCAACGTTTCTTTTTATTACATAAGGATTTACAGCGATAAGAATACTAATTATAATAATAGTAATAATAATCGACATCATCGTCATTGTAAATATATTAATATTAATAACTATCCACAGTAAAGTTCCACGATTTGTCGAATCCGCTCGTAGAAAAAGTTACGAGTCTTATATTTTTTTTTATTCTTTAGTGTAAATCATTCTTATCAATTCCTGTGTGTGGAGTAAAATAATGCGACTTGTCTCTTTTGATTTACAATATGCTGTCAAAGTCTTTACGGAAAAATAAATCTAGTACAGTAACAAAATTTTTACAACTACGTCAAAAATATTTTTCAAAAAATTCACTTCTATCGCTATCAAACAAAAAACATAGTCGTAAAAGTAACAATTCAAAATAATAATTTTCATAAATAAAATCTTGTTACAATAACAATTAGTATATAAAATGAATCACTTAAACATCTGAAACCGCATGAATCTTTGACAGCGCTCTTCCTTGATTCAACAAAGTCGCATTACATTAATTCCTCGTCACACAGAATAACTTTCCCGCTCGTTAACCTCTACGAATTTGTGTACCCTTTCATATTTCATGAAAATGAGATCTCTCACGTTGGCACGCGCGCATCCGTGTATGTATATATATAATTATGTATATATACTCGCATTCTCTTTTCTCTCTTGTACACGCACATTTTCTCTCACACAATTATAACAGTTAAAACAAAGTTGATTTTCACCGATAAACGGGCGGCTGCACTGATCGATTACACCGTCATACACATGCACCCACCCCAGGACCATTGCGTTGCCCGCCAGTTTTCTTTCCTCGCTTCTTTAAATAGTTTTGATTCTCCCGTCGCGCTCTCGAGTAGTCTTTGCTTACAGATAATCTATTTACAATGTACAAACGAGCCCGAAGGTTCTGCTGTTCACTCGTCGCTCTCGGCACTTTGTCTATCATTAATATAGTTCGTAGTGTCGAGGTTCCTTGAGTGATGCGATTGGCACGGCCTTTAGATACTTCCAGCTGAACTGAACATTCGCTTGAAGAACGAGTCGAATTCACTTTTTTCACGCAATAACTTACATATAAAACACAATTTTAAGATAAATACAATCAATGTTACAAATTTTTCATCGTATACTAAAGCATCTTTCGTAATATTTCTTATTTTTTCGTAGTACATCAAGTGTTGATTTTTTTTCATTTAATAAAACATTAACAACGAAATAGTAATGTTATATTTTTTTTGTTTCAAGTGAATGAACAGTTATAGTTTTGGCTTTGGTTGGATGTAGGCTCGAAGTTTCTGAGTCTTGGTATTTCAGGGTATTTAAAATAGATTAAGTTCGAGTGGCTAATCGTTAAAATAATAATTTAATCACACTTCTATTTTCTTCGTATGTACTTTACTTGTTTAGGTAACTAAATAATGGATCTAATTGAGAGTTAATTTCGTTATAAGTATCATTTATCTTTCTATTTTAATTCATTTTCGTTATTTATTCAGCAAACATTGTACAATTATTCTACTATTAATTATTTCATCTTTTATTTAGATTTTTTTTTACTTTATTATTACAGAATTTACTTTTATTGACAAAATTAATTATCAATCAGATCCTCTTGAAAATACTTAGACTTTAAAGGTGTGTTTTATATTTGCTAGCATTATATACTATTGTATCACTAGACTCCAATTTTAAAAATATATATATTTTTATTAACATATTTGTCACTGTAAACCATCAATTTTTGCTATTTTTATTCATATACAAAAAATATTCATTTTTATATCCCTGTACATTATTTAAATATGCTGTTTAGGAACAGGATTGACCTCTCGAAAATAAATTCACACGATTTGAATAAAATATCGCTATATAAACAAAATCACAGTTATAAATACAAACAATATTGCTCAGAGGATTGTAAAAATAAAAAAATAATCATTTCAGTTTTTAAAGTTATAAGCACCTTCATTTTGATTACGTAACACCAATAAGTAAATAATTAGGCAATATAAATACTAATAATACAGAATGGTCAAATAAGTTTGAAATTCAGGAACTTATAGTGTCTAGCTTCCGCCAGATGGCGTCTGGCCAAATACTGCAACACGCAGTTAAATTAATACTTATAATATTTGAAACGAAATAAATCAAGTTCTTTAATCATCTGTAAAATGCGAATGAAAGAAACCGAAAGTAACGTTTACTCTCCTCTGAGCTTACATGTACCATAAAACCGAAGCGCTGAAAATGACTCAGAAACTCAAGAACCGCAAGCTCAAACCATTGCCAAAGCGCAAAACGCTTAACCAAGCTTCAGGAGTCACCGTCGTCCAGCTGCGCGCTGTCCGCGTCTGTATCGTCGTCCTCCTGCTCGTAGCAGCCGTAATGTTCGCAGCACTCGTCGAGCTCGCTGATTGCCTCCATACGCTACGTGACGTATTCGGGCTTCTCGGTGTCACCCGCGGCGGCGTGGGCGGCCCAGTAGCCGGGCGATGCTGGCGCCCAGGGTACCGCCACGTCGAGGGTGGCGACACTAAGCTGCCTGCCGGCGCTGCCGGTGCTGCCGGTGCTACCTGAACGGTTAGTCCGCGGTTTGGGTGACTTGGGCGGCGACTCGGCGAATGTGACGCTGCGCCTGGGTGGCCGTCGAGGCGGCGGTGGCGGAGGCGTCGGCACCGTTTCCGTAGTCGGCGGTGGCGGCGGTGTCGGCAGTGAATGCGAGGGCGAGCAGCTGTCGCTGTTCTCGGCTATGACGTCGAGGCTGCTGCCGGTGTTCAAGCTGCCCCCGCTGCTTATTACACCTGGGTGTGCGTATTGCTGTGCACCTGGTCGAGCTCGGCATTGCCAATCGCGTTCGCTGGAGCGTAATACTGCAAAAGGCAGGGCGCGAGGGCCGGTTAGGGTTTGTGCTTCTTGTGGTGGTGATGGTGGTGGTGGTGGTTTCTGTGGCTGGGGGCAGGGGGTGATTTTGGCATAGTGGACAGGCTCTGAAGTCAGTCATTAAAATTTTGATTAATCATTTTGTTAATATTTTAATAGCTTTTACGGTTTATTAAGATTGCGTGTCCAAAGCGAAAATGCTAAAAAGCATGTGCTTCATTGTGGTTATACGATTTCCAAGGGTTATCGTATAATCACTACCACAAAACATTTCGGAAGCGTAAACTTTAAATTGAAAAGATTTCATACTTTAATTGGTGGAAAAGTTAATAAAAATCTATATTAATATTCATGCATAGTTTGTCTTCGTATAAATATTTATGTGGATGGAGATACCAAGTGCCATCTTGTTGCACCTAGCATATTTCTACTTTTCTCTTAGTTTTGTGAAAAGTTTCTTCTCAATTTTGAAGTTTATGAAATTTTTCAATTTGATTAGAAGTAATATGAATTTCTGAAAAATATTTTCAACTCAAATGTAAAAAATAGATTATTTATAAGAAAAGAAATTAGCAAAATGTACGGTAAACTTTCAATTATTTTTCTAATTTTTTTTTTTGTAATTCATTTTACTTTAGTTTGAATGTTAAATAAAAAAAGAAGTAAAAAAGATGTCTGTGTCATACTTGTATTTCTGTCATTGTATGTATAAGCGACGAAACAGATACACATATTGCTCGCATTTAGCTTATACTTTTGCAAGCGGGATAAGCTTTTCTCATTTTGTCTTTGAAGCCATGCAGCGTTTTATAAGCTGCAAGCTTGGGATTACATATTTTGTTAACATTAGCGTAAAAAAAGTAAACCACCAACATACAAAAAATAAAAATAAAGATATTGGTATTTGGTCGGTGGGATCAAAAGTATAAATTAAAAAAAATGTAAGGAAATTTTAGATCAACAAAATATTTTTATTTATTATATGAACTTACTCTTACGTGACTTATTACCATATTAGTTTTTTTGAAACCTTCTAGTTGTTATTTTAATTCACTACATCTCTAATCAAGTTTCTAATTCTTTAGTTCTATATTCTAATTATTTTTCTATAAAAAGCTACTGTTATATATTATAGAGATTATTTTACATTTTGTACATATAGATTTAAGCAATATAAGAATTTTTATTTTTATAAACTGAGATAAAGTAAAATCTTTATTTATGAATTTAATTGTACTCTTCAAAGAAAACGTTTATTTTTTAATTGATTTTCTTCATGCAGAGTAATTAGATTCATGATTTTTACATGCAGAGCAATTGATAGTTAGAAAATTCAGTCATTTAAATTTTGATGTTATCTTTATCATGCATTTACTATGGAAAGTTTAAAAAATGAAAAAATGAAAAGAACTCTCTTAATTTTAAAGTCACGAATACTTTCAAAATTATTATATCGTGCTTATATTACTGAATTAGAATGTAAGAAAGAGAAAATTGAAGATATTTATTTCTATTTTCCAGCAAAAATAAATCTTACAACATTCTGTAACATTTCTCCAAATTCATTCTATCTATAAAATTGCTTTAGATTTTATTGAGTAATTTTTTGCTTATGGTCTAATACTTTTCATAAGGTTCATAAATTGCTGTGTAAGAAACGGTAAATATTCTTAATAAAAATAAGTGCAAAATACTGAAGAAAGTTTGTCACTTGAGAATGCGAAAAAGAAGAAATTTTTTTTTGAGATTTCAAGCAAGAGCTTGCGAGTATTAGAAAGAATTGGGAAAACGAAAGAAAAGTTAGGGGACGGGTCTGAATCAAGGGCGAGTACTCACTTATGGTCCCGGGCAAGGCGCATGCATCCTCCGTCTAACTCTGCAGTCCGTACCACTAGAGACAAGAAACAAAAAAATAAAACGAAAACGATAGCAGAGCTCTCTACGTTTAGCCTTTTTTTTCGCTTCGCGCGCATTACCAATAATGTAATAAATAAACGATGATAGTCGACAAAACTAAATAATGAAATAAAGATGGATATACTGCCATAACAGAAGAGGTATGAAGGTTGGTATTATATATGCGATGAGCGGGTATGATATGCAAGATGACGGTTATATGTATATATATATATAGTGTGTACTAAATATTTATATATGGATACATATTTATAAATATAAGGACGCAACATCTAGCCAGATGCACGTCATTGAAAGCTCTCAATGAATAGTCATATTAACTTCCGAGAAATGATAATGTCAGTATATATTTCAAAGCAGTATGACGTTGGTTTAATGCACTGATTATTTCGCTACCTTCTAATTAGCTTATTTACATATTTTTGCATTGCTAATGCACAGCTTGTCGTTTAATGTACAATGCAATATTCTAATATTTATTAATTTCTAATATGTGGTTGTTTGAAGAAAATGTACAGTGTTACTAATTTTGAAATTTATCGTCTTACCATTTTCAGAAGTCACTGTAACCGAATAGTATACGTAATCAAAGAGAACACTTCTTAAGCTAATATAATTTTCTGTTCAATCACAGACCATGCAACTTCCTCGTATCTATAATTAAAAAATTTGTTCACCTTCAGTGTACAAAATCAGTGCATTAACTGTCACACATTGCTCATCATCCTCTCCTCATGATACGCCATTGATTTCCACCCGCTTGTATATTTGCTTTATCCTTCGGCCGCCACTGAACTCTCACGAATCACCTGTCGGCTCGTTTACGTCGAGTGGCGGGGGAAGGGAGCACGCGTACACGGGTGGTAGTATATGGCGTACATAGTATGGAGGTGATAGTAAGTGTGATTATGTATGTGTGTATGTGAGAGAGAGAGAGAGAGCGTCAAAGTTTACTCAGCTAACTGCATGCCAAGCGAATAAATCTATACACGTAGATAGAAGTGTGATTATAGTCGATTACCATGGCTCGAGCGTCAAAGGAAGCTCAGAAGACTACTTATCTCGAGTCGTCGAAGCCAAGTCTAGTATGTGACTATGTGTGTGTGTATATATACTTTTCCTTTATCCCGTTGACGCTTGAGCCTACGTACACGACTATGTTACAGTAAAGTATACATATAGTCGTTCGTATAGTTTTTTATATATTATTCGTATATATTCTACGCCTTGCTCCCATGAATATGTTAGCAATCGTGATGCGTAATCTGGCGCGTGTAAGCGGTGATTGATAATAATGGCCAAGAAAGAGACAGAGAGAAAGAGAGATAGACAGAGAGGCGTACTGCGCTGTCTGACTTACCCGGCCGTTGTCGAAGTCTCGAGTACCACCGATAGTCAGACGTGCCTTCGCCTTCATCGCGTCGGACAGAGGGATCTAAAACATTAGTTTCTTATTTTACAGTTAGCTTGTGAGTTGTAAAGAGTTGGTAGGGAAAGTTGACTTTTGTACACGCAGAGGGAAGTATTTTATTCCTTACAATCTATGGTAGTGTTGTCAATTAAATATAATATATACAGTTTTTACGTATATTATAATAATAAGAAAGATTTATACTTTTTTTATTACGAGTAAGAGTTATTTTGATGAATATACTACATGCATTAAGAGGATTCTACGATTGCTTTTTGAAGAAAAGTAAGAATTATTGTAATAATATAGAGTGGAAGCAATGCATTATACATTTACAAGAGAAGATCATGTTGAATAAAATAGTTTCCATCTGTGTTACAAAAATCCATACTGATAAAAAATTTACTTTGATTAATTTAGCTACTTATCATTCAATTATATTTACATACTATGGTTATTTAAACTTGTTTAATATTAAAGATATGCTTGCAATTACCTTGTCAATTATTGATTCTCATATTTACAATACTTTTACATTTTTGTACAGGTATAAAAATGAATTTTTTACAAAAATTATCGCCAAAATTAGTATTGAAATAATTTTAATATTGCTATTGAAAGAGCATTGTTTATTATAATAGATAAATCTATAAATTATTAAAGAATACTATAGTATATCTGTAACTGTTTACAATATATATATATAATTATATACAGTGAAATCGACTATTAATCAATATATGGGAGAATTATTAGTGCAGGCAAAGATTTATATATATGTACAGAATGAAGTAGAGATACTAATATAGTACAAATAAAATAATGAAAAGTAAAGAGCGAATACATATCTACAGTGACCCTTGAAATACTTATAATCCCACATATGTATGTATGTATTTCGAATGGAGAAAGTATATTCTTGATATGGTATATATACTCGAGATAATAATAATAATAATAATAATCACATGCATAATCATCGGATAGATTGCAGACATACTTTGCGACGAGAATCAATCAAAGTAGGAAGTTCTTCATCAGTATGCTCGTACTGAATAGGTAAGCTTAGATGCTTACCTTCGCTCTGCTTGCCTCGGTATGCGTCTTGTAGCAGAACTCGACGAGGGCGACCGCGAGGGCGAGTAGAAGGCCACCGATCAGGATGTAGAAGATCCCGGCGACGTTGCTCAGCGACAGCTCGTTACGCGACGTATCCTGCTTGTCGCTATGTCGGCACTCCGTACGCTCGTACCACCATTTGTTCATTAGTTGGGCCAGCTCGCCGCTCTCCTTCAGCGACAGCACAGCCAGGTTTATTTTGTCCCTGTGGTAGAGTGGAAAATTATATAGTGTAAGTCAGTGTAATTAATGTTTTTTTCCAAATTTATGTTCAAATCTGGTAAATTGCTTGTTTCAAATAGTAAATCTTTAGGGTATGAGAAATAGAAAGTTTTTATTGGTTATAAGGAGATAAGAGTCGAAATATAGAAAGAAAGCGTCATTGAATAATAATTGGTGTAAATTCGTCTCCAAAAAAATTGTTGGTTTTCCAAAAATATATAAGTTATCATATTGTACGAAATATAAATGAATTTCCAGTTCTGAAGAAAATCATATATTAAACTTCATATAAACGCATATTCGTAGATAGCATCTTTCATTGAATTGCAATTAAATTCGCTATAATTAATGACAATACTGATCTGTATTGTATAAAAATCAATGCCGTTAATTAATAAATGATTATTTGGGAATTATGAATTTTCACAGTTCAGACAAAAAACAAAGTTTTTAGTGCTTTAGATTACCACGTAAATTATCGCGTAAATATTTTATGCGGGGGCCGCGTGCGTGCCCTTAAACGACCTAGAAATAAAAATGCTAATTGTAAGAAACGACTCGTTAAAACTTGAAAGTAGCAGCAAAGTAACGATCCGTGAAGATGCAGACGAGATTTTTACGTTTTAATTATGCACACGATAATGAAGCTGTTCTAAAGTCCATTTGACTTAGTTCTTCTGGTAAAAATGGGAAATGCATGTCAGAGAAATTTCATGCAATTTCCTTGGATTAAAGATTATTTTCTCCATTATCTCTACTTAACAATCTTCAGATAGTTTAAAATCACCGAAAAATATTTTATTATCGCAGAACCAACTATAAAAATGATAATAAACATAAAATTCAAGCAAATACGAGTGCAAGCACTTATACTCTATTTTCGTCTTTATATCTATGTACTATGTGATCAAGTAAATTTCATTTACCTCAGTGGCGAGCCAAGCGGAGTTGCGATACCGAATCCTTTGGCATCGAGATTCCGGCCGACTTTCATGGTATCGCAGGGTTCCCTTTCGTTAATGTAGTCGTTCTTTGGGCTCTCAATCAGCAGAGCGTACTTTCCTTTGCTAGTCCGCACTCGCTGGATGCCATCGGCATACGAGTTTACGAACACGTGTTTATTCTCGTTCATGAATCTCCACATTTGCTTGTAGAGCTCGATTTGGGATCTCTGCAAAATTATGCTTTGATATAATTTTTATTCAAAATATTTTCATAGATATTAACGAAGAGTGTAGCAATTGATTAAATAGTGTTTAGATTCTAAATTGGCTGTTACAGTCTTTATGTCATGTATTTTTCTGACTAGGATAAATTGTTTAATTTTTTTCTAAGCATTTACTATTGTACAATAGGGATAATGCTAGTTTATATGATATAATAATAAAATTCATGATAATTTAAAAAAAAAATAATGAGGAATATATCAGTTTTATTACATAAAGAATGTAGAAATTATAAATGTTTGTTGCTATTTTCCTGCATTACCAATTATGTTTTAGGTTTACAGTTTTTACAGAGACCTTTAATAAGTTTCATAAAATAAACTTCTTACCATTATTTATAATTTAATTCGAAGAAAACTAAAATATATATTCGACCTTCCTATAATTTAAAAAACATACTCCTAAAAACTCCTAAAATATCGAAATCACCTAATAAATAAAATAACCCTCATTTAATTCTACGATAAACGTATTTAATCCCATCACTCGAGAACGGCTCCCAATCGGCCATTCCCGAATTACCTTCCCAGCAGCACTCGCAAGCGTTAGCGCGCAGGGACGTAAGATCGTCGAGCCGGCGCGATTATACTGCAGTGCGGTGTATACACGTTCGCTTGGGCCAAAGCGCGCTCAGCTGATATAACTCACCCTGAAGAAGTCCCAGGTGGAGCCGTGCTCCAGTGTGCCATATTGGACTTCGGTCTGAGCAGCAAGGTCCTCCGGCGAGTTGATGGGCGTTACCATGCGTTCGACCGTGAGGAACGCCGCCAAATTGGCAGTGTACGACGAGATCAGGATAAGGGTGAAGAACCACCAGACGCTTCCGACTATGCGACCGGAGATGGATCTGCGATCAAGCGGATATGGTATATGTATATAGAGGGTAGAAGTATACTTGTAGATGTATGTGTGTGTATGTGTAACGTCGCGGCGTGGATTAGCTCGCGAGCGTGCCAAGCGATTCGTCTTATTTATCCTTTATCGCGATACGTGTCGGGTAGGAGGGATGATTTATCTGCGGTTTTGCAGAAATGTGTGAGGATAAGTTTTACTTTTTTTTCTGGAGGATTTTTTTTTT
>JAYJLV010000001.1:17093024-17109180 GCA_036873485.1 Torymus texanus | reverse complement strand
ATTTAGGCTATCCTTTTTCACAACTAAATCTAATTGTTAATAAACTTTTGAATGAATATTTACCATTTCTTCTCAAACAATTTCCGACACGACGTTAAAATTTCTTTCGCGTACGAAAATATTCCCTCAACGCAATCTCTTAACAAGTGTCCAACGCCTCACTTCACTCCTCTATCTCTATCACTCTCTTTCTCCTCGTTTACACAAAAATCACGTACCGTGGCGAGATGTCACTGCCCTGCTGCATGATAGCTCCCAGCGCGAACCACAGGCTATTCAGGATGCTGAAATCGTTGGCCATGCTCGTGTGCTGGTCGTGGGACGAGCTCTGCGAGGCGTGCGAGTGCTGCATCGTACCGTCTCGAGAGACCAGGGTGGGATCACGAGGCGTGCCGATGGCCAGGACACGCCACTCGTACGGTGAAAATCTGTTGCATCAATGTTGTCGAAATGTAGGTAATTGTTTTTATGTTTTTTATTTTTAAAGGAAATTAAAAGTATTTTTGTTATGAAATCATTATGTTATATATATATAATTTGAAAAATTTGTGTATGTGTACGAGGGTAATATGTTACCTCGAAACAATGAAAAGCACGATGGATACGCCGATGTAGGAGAAGATGACGCAGACCCAGATCTCTTTGCTCAACGGATTAAGAAAACTAAAGACGCCAGGATTCTGCTTGATGGGCTTCTTAATCATGATGCTGATGCCCAAGGACATAAAAGGCTTACTGAAGTCTATAACCCTTTCGCGCTCCGACGTTATCGTCATTGGGGCTATGGCTATATCCGCCTCCTAAAAGCGAAATTTCGTGACGTTACAATCAAGAACTTGATTTCATTAAATAAAGCTCCGGTGCAAAATGGAATTAGGAGGCTTCAAATTGGATTGTTGGAAAAGTCAAAGTGTAATCGAATATCATTAGTTTTTTCATTAAATTTAGTATTTTCACTTTTAAACTTCACCATTGTACGATATTATAGAAAATCCATAATAGAACGTAGAATATGTAACAATTATTAGTTATGTAGCATAGCTCATTAATTATTTCGTCCGTATAAGCATAATATTTTATAAGTTTATAATTTCACAATTAAGTGTGTCATTGGAAATAATTTTTTCCATGCAAAACACGTTTATCAAAAAGCAAATTATTATTTGTGACAGCTGATAATTTCCCCACTAGCTCACAAAAAAGATCCCATCATTCTCCTCTGACGATAACTGATACATAGCGCAACCAAAAATATGTGTCTACCTTTTGCAGCTCAACGATAGATGGTGCATGAATCGACCCCTCGAAAAGCTTGCAAGCTCGAGGCCTCTGGCGTGAAAAACGCGAACTCAAAACCCTGCAACCACTGGGTAAAACAGTTTTTTTTCCATTCCTCGGTCAAGAGGCTAGCATTACTCCCAGTCACCGGATCAATAATAATTCACTGCTACTACGAGGAATCGTCCTCGTCACCTAGTTCGCACGACTGGTACACGTGACACGCCAGCGCTTTTCTTCGGTTGCTAGCTTTTTTTTCTGCTGAGACTGCGCGAGTGTGCGCCCAACGACCGTCATTACCGGGCTTGATTGCCGCAAATTATTATCGGATTTCTTTTCAGTCGGAATACCCGGCACTGCAGTCGCCACTAGATTCAGCCCGCTGTTACAATTGGGATTTTCCTTGTAAATTGCGCGAATGATTTGCTCGGCATTCGGATCTTTTCATGTAACTTCTGTGATTCTAGAATTTATGTCGTCAATTTCAAAAGCAAATTGCTATAAAATTTTACGTATACTGATTTATTTGTATTGTTTGTTAGCTGTTATGTATAATTTAATGTCCATATAATACGACTAAAGTTTTATTACTGTGATCGTGAAGGCTTAAAATTAACTGATCAAACGCGGATGTTACAGCAAATGGATGTGGAAAATACATCGTATTCACGGTACATTAGTAAACAAGTTAATTGAACGGGACTGCTACTTTAGCTATCCATTAACAATTATTTGAAATTACAATAATGTTTACGAACGATGGTCCAACGACGTAAAACTTACTAATTCAAATTTTGGAGATTTCACGGAATATGAGATTAAAGCGTACAATATTCACCAAGCCTCCCACCTTCGCACCCTATATGCGAATCCAGGATTTCCAATAATCTGTAGCTAAGCTTATTACGAGGGTGGATGTCACAAATTATAGATGGATTTCTCTTGTACGAGTTTCTAGGTACAATTTCTCGTACAGTATTTCGAATAATTATTAGTCGTTTTGCCCACTCTATGAAAGCTTAGAGAACCAAAGAATACTGTATGACGATGGAAATGTTAATTAGGGCTTTAGAATCAAGTTATTTTATAATATTTAACACTTATCTAACAATCTTTAATATTTATAATTACTTCATATTGTCAAATAAAAAAAATATTTATTTTCATTCTTAAAGTGGGAATAATAAACAAATGTGAATTTTCAATTGATATAATATTAATCCGTATATACAAGCTTTGCATATTACCTTTATTTATGCTCTATATCCGAATTTAGTAGTTTGTCCTGAGCTAAAGCTAATTTTATGACTACGGAAACATGAGATTCATTCAGAAGATTATTTAGAGTAGGTAATTTTAGATTCGACAATATTCGACTAAATTTAGTGACCATCGGATATAACACGTTATTAAAGATACATTTTATTTTCATCCAGCAGACTCTATCATAATAAATGTATTTTAATAAATTTTAATAATACATTAAATCCTTGAATATATATTTATAAACTCAAATAATTTAGAAGTCATCTGAAATTGGCTTCAACGGCACGTTAAAGATTATTCCAACAGTACATTGATTCGTAATTGCTTCGTATAATATCGCAAGAGCGAGTGTTAGTGAAGAAAATTGCCTATCAAATTTCGTGTCCCCTCTGACAGATAGGATGTTTTGATCCGTGAACGCAAAAACTTGCGATCTTCACTCCCCCTCGACAGTTCTGAATTCCTCGTCATCTCGTCTGGTAATCCAAAGCCAAGGACCTCCGACCGTACATTGGAATAATTTCTGTTTTTACCCCAGGGACGACGAAAATACATATTTTTCCATCTTTACGGGATCCCAGAGTCGTATTTTCATGAACGTAGCGTCTTCATTAATTTATGAAGATTGCGTTCGCACGGCAGGGGGGATGGGCAAAGGCAGGTTATATACGTACGAACGCGTGTGCACGTATATATATATCCGTACCTATACGTAGTAGGGGTAGAAGTGTAAGGGTGCTATAGGGAGCATCACACGCGTCATTATTCTTTGAGTGAATTACCTTTCTGATCAGCTCTCCAACCATGCCGTCCCAGCCCCCGGGTACTTCTGGATTTTCCGAGCCATATTTTCCGTCCCTCACGATCTGCAGGTCCCCTGGATGGATAAAAAGAAAAACAAGAAAAAAAATGTGTGAGTGTGCGTATGCTACTGTACGTATTTTGCACGAGCAAGAGTATGGTTAGAGGAGAAGGAGAAGTGGGAGGTAGGGGGATGAAAGGAGCTTTATGCGGCTTGAATGAGAAATTATCGATTTTCATAACAGCTTGCCTCATTTCATAATCTCGGCTCGCATCGTAATATACTACTTTCTCGTCGAATCTATTCATCAAACATTATGAAACTGAAGCATTCTGTTATAACGAAAATAGAAAATATATGTGAAACGCTATTTAAGTGAATTTAAAGTCAGGTTAAATTTATGATATGAAGTGTAGGTTGAATGAATTTAACTACGTTAAATGACTTACAGCTGATATTTAATTTCTTGGTTATGAGGTCAGCGAGATCCCTGCAGTAACCCTCGTAACGGTCCTTCATCTTTTCAGGGATTCTTCCATTATCGAATTTCTTCTCCATGATATATGGTTCCTCCTACGGGGTTTCGAATAAAAATATCTCATTTCAAATCGTAATCCAGGAAAATTTAAAAATCCCAAAAAAAAACTGCGACCTACCACAATTGTAGTTACGATGTAGGTCGTATTTCTCAAAATTTCAGATTTAGGATGTCGATCGCGTTTCGTAGGCACCACCTGGTATCCGGACAAGTCTTTCCATTCGGCAACCTTTAAATATGAAAGTTCGAGGTTACCTCTTTAAATTGAACCTTACTTAGATTTCAAAAACAATTTTATAAATTTCAAATCTCCTCTTCGTAACAAAAGTCATTTTAAAAACTTATATCTTTGTTTTTCATCTATTTTCAAACAATGATTCTATCCCAGTGGTTCTGTACAAACGTAATAATAGCGTCCGAAGCTATTTGTTGAAAATAATGAAAAAAGAACCTTACCTTCACAGGTGCACTATTGACCGTCATCTCGACGACGTCGAGGGTGTAATTTTGGCGACGGCCCTCCTCGTTGAACTTAATTTGGCCGGTTAGCCCCTCTATTTCCACCTGAAAATCGAAGGAAAGATCGCCTTGAAACACACACACACACAGTTCAATAGGTCCAGTGTAGAAAGGCCGAATGAGCGCGTGAGCGAGATTTTTCTTGTTGTTACGAGCTGGATTCGTAGTATCGACACTTTTCCACCATAAAAAGGTTTCTCTACGCTCCTTTTAAAGGCCACTTCCTTCGTCCTTCTTTTTTTTTTTATTTAACATTTCTACTGCCGCGTCATTTCACGTACGGTTAACATTTTATTAGGTCAAATCGATGAATTACGTCAGAAAATAAAAGTGCCCCCCGGGGATTTAATGTGACACTTTAACTTTTATGTGCGTTTCTTGAAGCAATCTCAAAAACTATTCCCTTTCTTGGGAAGGAATAGTTTATTGTGGCGCATAAAACATTATATACGTACATTTTCATTATTATTATAAATTACTATGTTTTTTCTTATTTTCTCTACATATTATCAAACTTTTTCCTTAAACATTTTAATCCTCTATTTAAAAATTCTCAGCTCAACTCGTATATTATTAAACAAATTACGTTATTCCATGATATTACATCATAATATTTGTATCAACCCATTATTTATACCAAATTAAAACGCGGCGCGTGATAACGTAAAGAAAAAAATGCTCGCGAATCACGCAAGTAATTTCGACATGCGAAATAGCGTATATACGTCGTACAAGGGCCTCTTCTACAATCTTAAAGTCAATCTTAACTTTTCAGTATTGTTGTAATAAAATTATGCACAATGCGCGGGAAAAGTACCCCATTACGTATTATGAAAGTGTAAACAGGGGAAAAAAACGCATCGTCTTTGAATAATATTGAGTTCGCATAAAACTCGAACTCAACGACATCACATATTTTACTTTTTATGCAGCAGCTTATATTACGCTCGTATCTGACAACATATGTACGCGTATACGCGGCGGTGGCATTTTCCATTACAATATCGTTCAATCATTTCCGCAAATCTTTTCACATATTAAATCTTTAATCGAACTAAAACTCGTCGTTCCCAAAAATCCCACACTACCCTATTTATTTCTCCACATAGCCCTAAAATCCCGACGATCTCTCGTCCTATTTTCCTACCGCAAACGCCCAGACATACCTACATAGAGAGCAGTGCCTTCGCGCAGTGATCCGCGAACTTCTCGTTTCCCTCGGCCCAATCTCGAGGAATTTCAAAAACTTCCCCAATCTGCATTCGCTCGCTCACTCGCTCCGTCGGATTCCCTCTTCTATAACATCCAACACTCGCAGCACCTGCACCTCTGTCATCGACACGTTTCGGAATTCTCCTTCTTCGACCAGAAAAATCCTCTCGCTATAGTACAGTGAGAGAGGGAGAGAGAAGAGAAGAGAGAAAATTCCTTCCACCTCGAAAAGCCGCGACGCAGAAGAAACGCCAATTAGCGTCAGCCGCAGACGTCGCATTCGGTGTATGTCGCGGGCGGAAAGTACGCGCGAAACAAAAAGTGACTCGCTGCCGCTAGGGTGGCCTGCGGGGGACAAAAATGATTTTCTCAGCCGACGAGGCGTCGCGGCAGCTTGGCTATGGTTCTCTCACTCTCTCACTCTCGCTATGTGCTCCGTTCTCCTCTCTTGTTACGTTTGTTAAGTAGCTCGTTGACGTCGAGCTAAGGGGCCACGCTGCGCGTCGTGAGAAAGCTTTTTCTTCGACTTCTCCACCTTCCCCCCACGCGTTTCTCTCTCTCTCTCTCTCTAGAGTACGCGCGTTTCCTTTTCTCGGTCTTATTATTTGTTCGGGGGTGATTATGTGTACGCGGAAAGACGCTCGAGTTGAGCCCGAGAAGTCTAAGGGAATTTCTTTGGTGGTTTGACTGCAGCATCTTTCGTTGGATTTGCATTTCAATAAATTAATGCTAAGATTATACTTCCATGAAATTTTTTCTTCACGTTCGCGCATTTCTCATTAAATTAAATAACCCACAGTTTTTTCAATTTTCACAGTTCTTGCAAAATGATATAAATATAAATACTCTAAAAGCTTTTCACGTCAAATTCACTAAAGTTCGAAGAATCCGAGAAATATCTAATCCTGAAATATTTTCACGTAACGTCTTAATTGGTCCCTTTTTTTTTACAACGAAGAAAATAAGTGAGAGATCACGAAGCGTTTCTCACGAATCGTCCGACCGTCGTCCTCTTTTCTCCTCTCGCTCAAAACAAAGTTGGTCTGCGCTTTTTCAATTAAACCAATCAGCGACTGAGAGAGAGAGAGCGAGAGAGAGGAAAAAGGGCGTGAGACTGCAAAAACCAACTCTCGCTTATTATCAGTCGAATCAATCCCCTCTGTATATACGTATACGTCGAGAACCGCCTGTGCCTCTTCCTACTCCTCTACTCTTCCAATATTCGACTGGCATTGTTTCCCGCTCGCGAAAATTCACAAATTGAAGAAGAAAAAGCGTCCCGCGGCGCACATAGTCAACCTCCTCCCGAAGCGTTTCCGTTCTGATTGTGTTCGAGAAAAGAGGTGGAGGAGAGGATGAGAGGAGGAGAGGGGGCTTCGATTGAAAAGTTTTTCCCCCGGAACTAAAATTTTTCTGCCGCCGCCCTTCTCGATCCTCATACCGTAGAAAGAAACAGCTTTGTTCGCGAAGTTTGGAACGTACGCGTGTGCGCGTTCGCGACGAGTTTCCACTGTCAGGCTGGAAATCAAATTTTGCGAAAAGGCCAAGGCAATACCTCAGTCTTCCTGCATAAATCAGTATCCTTTCAGGAGTTGCCCTACGCGTACTGCTAGTATACACGCGCGTATGTTTGTTTCATAGCGCATCGTCTTGTGCGTGTACGTGTATATATACACATATGTGGTGTATGTATGTATACGTATATATATATATGTGTAGAGGCCATCCTTTCTATCAAGACTAGCGAGTGAGCGAGTTCTGTGTGCCTTCGATTGAACCAATTTCACACGCGCACGCGACAGAGAGAGAGAGAGACCTAGATCTGTCTCTTCTCTGCTTTGATATTTTCTTTGAAAATAACCGTTACAAAACAGTGTATTGAATTTAAACTGTTTTCATTGTTTTAGGTACTTGACTTACTATGGGATATGTACGTAAACATGTAACAATATTATACCGGTTTTTCTATCTATTACATTTTTACTTCTGATCTTAACGTTATCGTCCGGAATAAAACACCGAGAATGATTGATAATGTACAACTCGTCTAACAATCAAAGACACTTCCTGCGACACTATCCACGAAAGTATATAATCAGCTATCAACAAGGAATACATATTGCACTCATTACAAATACAGGCGCGTCTACTATAATTGTACGAATTTGAATTCCCCTCCTAGATTCACCATTCAAGCTGCGCGTAGCGCTTAATTTAATTATTGCCCGATGCTTCGAGTGCTTCGACGCTGAATTATTAATGCTAATTTCATCAGACGCTATATCCGCCTCTCTGTTACTATAACGATTAAGTAGCTATTAAAGGGGGACTGCTATTGCTGCTGCCACCGCCACGCGCTTAATATTTCACGATGCTTTTTTGGCTCTCTCTATTTCTCTCTCTCTCTCTTCGCGTTAAATATCAAGCGTTCCTTTTAATAGGCAAATAAAGCCGCGGCGTCTTTCATCCACTCGTCTCGTCATTTATTTACACGTCTATACCTATATACATTTACCGAAATTCCACCGCGGCCCACTGAACAATTTCACAGACGTATATATGTATATACCATATCTCCGGCAACTGGAGCTAAAATTTTAATCATTTACCCGAGAATCTCTCATATCTCTCTTCGACTATATGTATATCGCTATGCACACGTCGAGAATGGTCGAGAACAACAACCGCGTGCCATTTGGGCAAAGTTCTATACCCCCTTTTCCTCTTCCTCTCTTCCGCTTTGCTCTTACCTTACGTAGCGACTTGGCGATCTTCTCGCCGAACTCCCAGTGCGACACCAAACCCTGACTGGAGTTGCAGTCCAGCGTGGCGTTCGGCTGCTGGTTACTCGAGGAGGGTCCACCACCGGTACCACCGCCACCACCGCCTCCTCCACCGCTACGCCTCGAGTTGCTCTTCTCCCCTTTTCGACGGAACTTGTTCAGGCCCTCGATCAGCACGAAGACCGCGTCGTGCATCAGCGCTGCTTGTGCCTGTATGTGTGTGTGTGTGTGCATGTGTGTGTGTTTTGTACAGTGAGCAAGAACAGAGAGAGAAGATGGAATGAATTGTGGTGTATGCTAGTTGACTTTGGGTGGGGAGGTTTCAGTTGACGTTACGTATATACATATATGTATATAAGGGGCTGTGTCATTCTTATTATAGCTTGCATACACGCATACTTACTTTGATCATATGAAAATATGCACTTTACATTCAGCAGTTCATTCAAATTCACTCATAATGTATTGGACTATATACTCTCATACATTCGTATGTTAATGCACACAAATACAGAATTAAGGTTAATCTCTGGTAGGTTAATTTTAAATTCTTTATTATTATGATTCACAAAATTTATAGTATTTTTTTTAATAAAATTCTAAACAAGGATTACATTGGTTATATTTCTTTTCAAATCTTTATAATTTTTACAAAATAATTTTATTATTCAATATCAAACCAACATAAATGTAGCAAAACTGTAAAGCCGTTTTCTCTGTCTTTTTGACAATAAAATTCGTTTATTGTTATTAAAAAAAAAATATGACAAAAAAAAATAAAACCTAAAAACGAGTGCTTTAAAAAGCACACAATGCACATGTCTAGTCAGTTTTAGGCCTGTTCCACCGAATTTACTCTGACAAAGCGAAGCCAGTCTGGAATCGCCTCTCTCTCTTCCACGTGCAGTTCAAATACACGCATCAAAGCTGTGCCATAAAAGTCGGAAGCACTCGGAGCGAACGGTAGCGCGCGCGCGGGTAGAGGGGCGGGGTAGAAGAATTAAAAATACACACTCAACTATGAAAGAACATTCAAAATCACGAGCTCGAATAAAGTGTGCGCGAGAGCGAGCGAATCGCCATAGCGATTTAAAAGCCCGAAGCTTGTTTCGCTCTCGCGCAGACACTGCACTCTCTCTCTCTCTCGTTCTCTCTCGTAGTAACTAACGCTATGAGCGTTTAAAAACTCTTGGCGGATGGGCGTGTACGTTGCAAAAGCACCGTGGCCTGTAAAAAGTTTGCCGAGAGAGAGAGAGAGAGAAAGGAAGAGAGAGAGAGAGAGAGGAAGAGAGAGCGCTAATGTAAGCTTACGAGGGACGAGCGCAAGCGCGGAGTGAATGGGTTTATGTCTTTTTGAAAACGCGCGTAACGGCTGAATTTTCATAGTCCATTCGCGAAAAGACACGCGATTCGCTTTACGCTCTCTCATATTCAGAATCGCCGAGAGCGCGCACTGGCTGTAATTGTCATGGGTATATATATACACCCACACATTGTGTCCTCGACGACTACCAACGGTGTATGGGTGGAACGAAAGAGGTAGAGAGACAGAGAGAGAAAGAGAAAGAGAGAGGAAGGCTGCTGGATACAGCGTAGCAAGCTACAGCTTTTGACTGTCATTCTTTCCCGATAGTTGGGAGAGGAAATATTTTCAAATGGCAGTGTACGTGTATGTGTGTGTGTGGGGGTAAACGGGGAGGGGGGAGAGGAGTGAGGTTTTTGTTGAAAGAGAATTTTCCATTTCATTTTCTGAAAATTTTCTGCTGAGATTTTACGTCGTAGTTTAGGGTTCGAAATGCTTGCGTTGAAAAGAGTTGCGTTGAATGATGATGAATGGAAAAGGGTAGAGAGTATGAAGGGGGAAAATAGAAAGAAAATGATTACCGTGCTGAAGGGAATTCACGTAACTTATATTACCCTACATGAAGTAGCAATTAATGTATGACATCGTAATACAATTATTATTTTTCGAGATATATTGTTTCACTACTTATATATAGTAAAGTAAAAAATAATATTTTTTATTTTTATGATACTTTAGATTATTTATGTTCAAAACCTTTTGTTGGTTTGACATATAGGTTATTGCTGTTCTCATTATTATTTACGATTTCAAAAGTTTTTTCCAATTATTTTTAGTACTTCCTTTGACAATATGTCATTATAACAAAACAATATGCAGTCATAAATTTCTTTTTCACTCTTAAACTCATTAAAACTTCAACTAATTTTTTCCAAATTCCAAATAAAACAATTACAAAACCACATTATCCACATACTACAGCAGCCATATCAGATATCATCCCACGAACGGTTCACTCGTTCCACACACCTCCACTTCCACCACTTTTTTCCTAATTTCACATTTCTCTCTTTTCCTTTCTCTCTTTCTCCCTCTCACCCTGCAAGCACAGTTTTGACACTATCTCTCAGCCCACACGCCACGTATGTGACACGTGTGCGCGCGCGTGCATTCGGTCTCTTTTGCCGAGTCAACTTTCTCTCTCTTTCTCTCTTTCTCTCTCACATGCACATATCCTCACACACTCTTTCTCTCTTACCCTTTCTCTCACACATTCTCCATACTTACGGAAATGGAATCGCGGCCAGCACCAGGGTAGTTCGAGGAACCGAGCTGGCGCCAACCCTCGAGGAACTCCTTGACGTTGCGCCGCGACGCGTCGACGATGCGGAAGCCGGTGATGTTGATGGCCCCGTACTCGATCACCTCGCTCTCCCAGCGGTCGTCCATTATCTAATTAAGCTCAGGGTACAGGCCGCCGAACAAACTTTAGTGCGTGCTAGTCCCTCTCCTCTATCTCGCGCGCGCGCATTGTGCATCAGTGCGCGTTCATATATATATGTGTGTATGTGTATGTGTGCGCTTGTCTAAGCGCTTCGTACGATGATGGGTATACATATATAACGACGTGAACGACACGCGCCTGCTTTTGTGTATGTGTGTGTTTTGGGATAGGGGGTAGAAGAGATTTCATCGTGAATGCGTGCTCTAATTGTGCGAGTATTGAAATAATTACGAGGGATTAAATGTGCTGCTGTGTTCAACGAGAGTTGCGTGGTCGGGTGGACTCGAGAGAGATGTTTGAATGCGGGCGTAATGCCTGTACTTTCGTATTTTGCTTGTTTCTGTATATATAGTTTATCTATAGCTGAATGAAAATATCCTCAGTGTATGTGTATATACCCTTTATTTAAAAAGTTTTCCCGTGCATTGCGGCTGTTATATATTGTTTATAGAGAGTACAAAAAGTTAGTTTTCTTAAGGGTGCACAATCTAGCGTCGTGAGATTTCGACGATTGGAGCGTACGAAGGATAGAGAGAAAAGGCAACGTGTGGAGAGAGAGAGAGCTTGAGATGGGAACGAGGAATGAGGGATAAATTGAATTACAGGTGACTTTTCAAAGTTACGTAATCAAGTGATCGAAAGCGCGCGAAAATTGAAGGAGAATGATGGAGCGAGATCCGGGGAGAGATGGAGAGAGTGAGAGAGAGAGAGAGTGGAGCGAGGATTAATAGGACAGAATAGACGAGGAGGGGTTGGGAACGCAAGAGAGTGAGCGCAAGCGCGAAAAAAGCAGCGGACTTGGAAGAAAGCTGGGCGCGAGTAATTGATTAAGCACCGGCGCGCGGAGTTCCGAGGCTTTTTGTTACTTACGCTGATGCTGTTTTATGTTCGCTTGGAAGAGATACGCGGTAGCCTCTAATTTGCTTGTGTTTATGTTACAGGTTATTTTTTTTTGTTCCGAGATAGCTTTTTTGCTGAATTTGTTGCCGCAAGGTGCTTTTCTAAGCTTTTCTTACGCGTTTCGGAAAAATGTGGTATATTCTTACGTATAAGTGAGGTGATCTATGAAATCGGACTACGGGTGTATATATATATATATATATGGTAAGTAGAATTGAGATAGATGATGTCGGTATAGTGGTAAACGTTGGAATTATAAATAATTATTAAGCTTGTTGATGGTTTGCAGAATTTTTACGTTAACTGATTTAATTTATAACTCTAGTAGTTTTGTATGACAAAAATTACTTTCTTCTTGTTAAGAAGGGAACATTTGAAATTTTGTAAATAAAGTGATTTTATGAAACGAACTTTAAATTTGGTTAATTTTCAAATTTTGACAATTTTTGCCCCATAATTTTAAAACGAAATATGATATGACTTTTTTTTAAATATATTGCATACATAAATACATCAAATTTTCATTAAAAACTAATTGTATACAGTTTTGACTTTATTTTTTTTTTTAAATTGTGTATTGTAATTTATAAAACTCATTTAAACGGATCAATTACTAGTTTCAACGTTTTCTGTCGCATTTTCATTAAAACGTATTTTTTTTTTTTCATCCGCATAAATCATTTATTTTCCTATAAAAATATTTTAATCATCGCTTCAAACACTGAAACCGTAGAATGCCGCGAAAGTATTTATTCGTCGAATTATTTACATTTCATCGAAATCAAAACATGAAAATCAAGATATTTTCAATTAATTCAAAACACAACACGGTATTCGTTCAATGTTACGAATTCCCTGTTAATTTACCACACTCGTAAATCAAATAGTAATTTTTCAACGTCTATATATCCCACCTCAAAACTAAACATTTTAGAAACGCACTGGCGAGGGGCTTCGGTACACCCAAGGCTTCTGTATCTCGCATTCCTTCGTTTATAATTCGAGCATTCGCGTTCGTTTAACAGGAGGCGCTTGCACACTACTGGCAAACCGTACACGCAAGCGCGCGTTTCGCTTTTTAATTAAAACTCGAGGCAAAGGATGGACGGGAGCGTTTTTCCGCGAATTTCCGTTTTCGCGCTGCGTAAAAAGGTGTATTTTCCCGTGGCGCGTCCTAGTCGTACGTTGCTAAAAAAGTGAAATGTTGCAGAAGTACGAGAGCACTATCGAACTCTCGTGCGAGCCACGCGCGCGCGAGCGCACACCACGCACGGACATACTTCAGAACTAAAGGGCCGACGGTTTTTGTGTGTCACGCTAGAGTTGCACAGTTAAAAGTCTGTCTATATCTATGTGTGTGTACACGCAAGTGTGTATGTGTATCCGATGTCGAAAGAGTTTGCGCGTTTGAAAAGTGAGCAGGGAGAGGGAATTTATTTGAATTTCACGAAAGGGATACTCACGAGTCCACTGAGAAGGTAGTGATAGGTCCGCCGACCCAAAGTGACGTCTCTGACGTGGTTGACTACGATGTCTTTCGCCATCTTCGTCGCGCAGTCTAGGACGACGTATTTGTTGCTCCATCTTGATCCATCGTGAAAATTTAGACAAGCAAAAATAAGCCAATTAACAATTGTCAAAAGTAACAGACATTAAATTTCATTGAAATTGCCATTTAAAATTGCATAGTTTGTTAAAAAGTATTTTTGAGAAACGTTTATTCCTTTAGAGAATTATTTATTTAAGTTAGCGTTGCAACGTTGCTAAACTTATGAGCTACTTTAAAAGTTAATAATTGCGAAGTTTAAAACGTAAAGAGACGTCAAGAAGTTTGAAAGCTTAAACTTCATGTTTTTGAAGTTTTAATTTTGATAGATATATCAATCGATAACATTATAACTTATTTAAGAATTTAGAAACACAATTTTTATCATGACAAATAAATTTAATTTTACAAATGACAACATATCGAGGGTTATTATTTTCACTGCAAAAATATAAAATAATAATAAAATAAAATTTCTTTATTTAGGAAGTTAGATATACTTTATAAACGAAAGCATTTTAAACAAAATTAATTATATATCAATAAGAAAAGGTACTTAAAAGTGTTACTTATATAGTTTAAACACAAACGGTACCAATATAAATGACAAAATTTACGTTAATTTGATATAATAATAATTAAACAAAGGCAAACTATTTGTTCATATTCGTAAAATTAGCTTAATATTGGTAATTTATAGCTAACATTTGAACCACGGTACCTTGCCTAATTATATCTTTAAATATATTACCGAAATAATGCCGCGCGCGAATAGACTTTTCCCGAATGAATCAACGACTTAAAACTCTCACCCTCCTCGCCCCACCCAATATTTTACAGAATTAAATTTGTAATCAGAGCCGCGCGCTCTCTGGCCATAGCACTAAATTCAGATCATCGTATTCCGCTGCGCACTCGCGCACGCTTCTGGTGCTGGTCCTGTTTGTGTGGAGCGTCGATTGTACGCGAAGGCCGTAATTTTATCCGAAACTATTCATACGCACATCTCCGCAATACGCGAATACATATATATTCCACACTCAATACTCGGTATTCATTCAAAATCAAATATTAGCCTTTCGCGCAACGCAACTCTCCTATATTCGCACAATATATAACTCACGCGTGTACACCAACGTTACCATTCATAAACACGTATTCTTTTACCACATACCGGTACATAAGAAAAAAAAGAATAAACTGTACCATTAGAACGCATGCATAAGTAGGGATGCAGCCTTTGCCACCCTCCTCACCCCCGGAGGAAACGTGCGCGGCGCGCTCGGTGGTGGCGCTTAATTGGTGTATCGAGCACGCGAAATCGACTGATATACGCACCGGCGCTTGGGCGCGTGTAAACAGTAATCTCAGCCGGGCCGACGGTAATCACTAAGCGGCATTATCGATAGGCCGGTAATACCGCAATTCGACCGCCTCTCTCCCTCTACTGCAGCTTCACCATTGCTGCTGCTGCCACCGCCCCTCATTCCACCCCCTTCGGAAATGCTTGAACTCATTGCCGATTGGCCTCCGATGAATCTCCACTTTATGACGGCAAGCGCGCTTATACGTGCGAGCTTGGCTAGCCGTGAATGAAATGCTCGCCCCCTTTCGACCCCCTCGCCACGCGAAATCTGATGTTCGTTCTTTGCCGGTTGTAGGATTATACGGTAAATTGAGCGCGAGCAATATAGTGGTGAACGAGAATTGGCCTGTCGTATTTTATTTACTTCTTTTTTCGTTTTTTTTTTTGAAGTTTCTTTTTTTTCGGGGCGATTTATGGGCGACAACGGTGGCGTATGAATTTTTTTTACGATTATTTATTTATGAATGTCGTTAAAGTTGTAGGAAAATGTTTTTTGAAATATTGAGGGTTTGAAAAATTATGGTCTATAAAAAGGTACGGTGGAATTTTTATGTTTTTTAAGTGCTTGAAAGAATATTGCCGGATCGAGATGGATTTCGAATGGTGTAGACGCTGGTTCGTATTAATCCTTCGTTTATTATTTGTAGTGCTTTGATAAGTTAACTGCAACCCGTTTTATTTTATTTTAATCGGAATTGAGAATTAAGCTTTGTTAAGAGGTTTATAAACGAAATAAATTATAATATACACGTAAAAAGTTAAAAAAAATTATGACATTATTTAACTTTAAACTTACCGGTTGATTTCCTCAATACTGCGCAAAAAGTCAAGGGCTTCAGAAACATTTTGTATCCTCTTAACAGTTTCTACTTGAAAAGTGTCATTTCCTGGCTTCAGTCCTTGATAAATTTGCTGCAGTCGCAAGAGACCTTAAACAAAAATTAAAAATACACTTCTGGGTATATTGACACAAGTTACCAATAAAGTATGATTTTACAAAATCAGGGCAAACCATAATTTATTGCGGGAATACAGGATATATGCGACAAGTTATATAGTATACACGGAGAGAAATGTTTGTTTTAAAATTACTATACTTTTTACTTCCGCGGAGACAAACTCGTATTATGCAGGTTATT
>JAYJLV010000001.1:17022928-17092924 GCA_036873485.1 Torymus texanus | reverse complement strand
ATTTATATTTTATTAAAAATATTTGTTTTATTTTCAAATGTTCAAATCTCCTCCTACATCATCAGTATTCCATTTAAATAAACGTGATTTGTGTATTTCCGACGTCCCGTAAAAATCCTTTCGTCTTTACCTCTATTTGACCACTAATATTTTATTCATCACGTGGTAGAAAAATCTCACTCTCCACAAACGCCACTCACACGATGTTTGACAAAGAGTTAACGCATCGTACGAGAGTTTGCATTGCGGCAATCCTCGGATAAAGTGTGATAATCGTCGCAGCTTATCGGGACACTTACGCAATACGAAGGATGTAACTATGCGGTCGGCAGCAATTAGGAGATTTCCGCGATCCCGCGGGGTATTTAATCTGTCAGTCAAAAGTAAATTGCTTTTTCTCTTTGTATGCCACGGTACGAGCGTGAGATATACGATTCGACTGGTTTGTTTTATCTCTATGTGTGAGTGTATGTGTTGGCCGGAAGAACTTGTCTCTCTCTCTCACACTCGCGTTGTATCTGTCTCACGCGCCGGCGGCAATAAAAAAAACTATAGCTGTGCGGTTTTAAATTTTAACGAAGATGGTTTTGGAATTGCACTTGAATTTGTTCCAGAAATGACTATGTTTCTATATAGAAGTATTGGAATTTTAGTTTTGCGCTTTATCAGTGAATTATTTATTATACAAACATGCTATATACTAATTAATATATTCATTCAATATTAAAATTATTTATTCTAATTATTATGTTATTAATAACATTTTTGCTCGAAAATACAATGCATTTTCATAGTAAAATTTATATTGGAGAAAATAAAGCTTTATTCATGAAAAAAAAAATTTGATTTATTAAAGTATTGAATTAAAGTATAATTCGCAATACACTTCATTCAATTGAATATTTTTCCATCTTGTCAACCAAATAAAATCATTCAATTTGGCTAATCTTCTCCAGCAAACACAAACAATTATCTACCGACACTTAGATTGTACGCCTTACTAACTATACAACACCTTTGGTCATCAACAACAAACAGCACCATCGAGTGAACAATGCCCGTCATCACACTCCAATCGATCGCTACCATTACCTCCGGAACGCGTAAACGTTGCATCTGCAGCAGGCAACCACGGGGCACGGCGCATCAACCAAACGGGCTTATACCTAGTATACCTTACACGTCTCGACGCTTTCTCTCTCTCTCTCTCTCTCTCTCTCTCTCTCGCGTATATATACACGCAACAGCATCGCTTCATTAGCTCAGACTTTGACTTCACTCTCACTCTCTCTCTCGCCGACAGACGATTACCCGCTTGCTCATCCGCGGGCGCGTGCGCGCATGCTAAGCCTAATCGATTTAACGCTGAGATCTTACTTACATGACTATAGTCCTTCGCGCTCGAGGGGTGCCTTTATGTATAGCAACAACGGTAGCAGCCCTTGCGCTGGAAAAAAAAAATTGTGGGGGGAGAAATGCAACGCGTATAGCGTTATTTTTTTTATTATGGATGGGTGAGTCGGTTCAAGGCTAGTTAAAGATGGACAGGCGTCGGGTATTTTTAATGTAGCCGACAGCGCGGGAAAAGGTTTTGTCTATAGAAAATAGAGCAGCGTTAGTCTATGGGGTTGTAGGTGGGGATGGGTGGAAAGCATTAGCTGTGTATAGTGTGTATAAGAGTGTGCATTTGGATTTTGAAAAAAAAAAGTATGAGTTAATTTTTTTCGAGCCTTTACCAGCTTACGGACATTAATAAGATTACCATGAAATATTTATATACAAAATATTTATGAACAAAGCTAATATAATTATGTAATATTTTACGACTATACTGCATTATTTCGTTCACACAATTCGAGGATTACCTCTGCCACATCCTTTTATCCCGCAAAATCCTCTTTTCACTCCATTTTTGCAAAAATTCCCCACTCCATCCTCCACATTTCACTTTTCGAAACATTAACAACAAAAAAGAAAAAAAGAAAGTCCCGAGTCCTGTACTACCTCGCTTTATTTTACCTAAAATTAACCCATCTCTATCTCGCTCACATTAATTCTCTCCCTTCTACCACCTCCCCCCCTTTCAAAAACAACCACGGCAAACAAAAAACACACCGTCCTATCCGCAGCCAGAGTTATTGTATAAATCCCGCGTCGTTTACATAATCATCATCAGATAATACCAAGCGTAAATTAATTTAATGCCCGCGCACTCGTATAACTCGCGGACTTTAGCCGAGCGTATACGCGTTCGCACGGTTCGTTATACAAAAGTCAGCTTGCGATTGACTCTCTCTCTCGCTCTCCTATCTCACTGGCCGTTACCCTGGGAGCAAGAGGGGAAGGGGGAGGGGGCGAAGGAGAAACTAGCCATTCCACGACGACGAGATGGAGCAATCTCGACGCGAAGGCGTTCATGACGTTTATTGTTGTAAGAATATGGGCAATATGGCCGATGGCTGAGCGCGCGCGCGCGAGAGAGAGAGAGAGAGAGAGTCATGAATAAATCAAGCATCGTAAAACCCGCGTGTTTGTATTGTGAAGCGAGCAAGAGAGAAAGCGAGCCTCGGTCCCCTGTCCGACCATAGCCGACCTCGTTCTACTTGCATCTTCCCCGTTGTTGCGCTCGAGCTGTCTATTCGATCGTTAGCTGCGCTATGCTGTTGCACGCGCGCGAAACCGTGGCCTGTGTATATGTATGTGTTATATGGGCTAGCGAGGCCTTATCCTACCTTTAATCGATTATTATCTTATCGTTGCAAATAACTTTTTGAGTATTTATTATGGGTATAAAGCTTTGGTATAATGCGAGTTGCTACGGCGAGTTGGTTCAAGTAATTGAGAAAAATATTTTTTCTCTGGGTTGTACTGACACTAAATGATAGGTGTAAATAATACCTAATGGTTGGATTTTTATATTGGAGAAATAAAAAAGTTTAGTTAGTTGAAAAAGAGATGGAAGAGTGCCCATGTAATATAAAGTATTATCGTGAAAAATTTGTACAGTTTAATTAGTGAAAACGTACATATCAGTAATATATAAATTATTTGTGTATTGAATAGTGTGCTAATAAAGCTTAAAACCTATCTCATAATGAATATATCACGTTTTAACGTTTTTTATCTGCACTCAGAGAACCTTTTATTTTTAGTATGCAATCTCGTGTGAATAATCTTTTCAAGTCCACTAGTTGAATTGGCTCTGTTCTTTCGAGCGTAAGAAAAGATGCAAGTAATGTAGCGCATTTAATATATGATCGTAAAACACAAACGATAAATAAATGAAGCTCGAGCGAAGAGCTCTTTTACACATATATATATCAGTGTCGTAATATTGCTATATCAACCAATATTATAAATAAAATACTTTACAGTTACGTGTAAATCGCGCAACAATTTGTAAAAAAGAAATACATTTTTGTTAGATAACAAAAGCCATATAGCGATTTAAAAAGAATTTATTTAGGAAGAAAAACAAGGTGAGCACTCACGTCGTTCTTCAATATTAACACACCTATTTTCCTTCGCTTATACGCATCCCTTTTATACGCGTCGCTCTTTCCTACCTACTTATTTGTTTACCCGCAGGACTGTTATTCCTCTTCTCTTGCCGTACTCGCTTTCGCCTGCCTCACCCGTGCACGTATTCAGCGCGCGCGCACGAGCGTGCATCGATCTATTTTCCCGGGTTACAGGTTCGCTATTGTTGCTCTCTCGGCTTTCGTATTTTCACAACCTCGACGATTTGAAATGCATATCGTAGTAGTATACACGCCTCGATCCCTAGCTGAAGAAAGCTCAAGGTATTGTTTTCATTCGAAATCAATTAATTAGCGATCGAGAAGCATGTATATATACAGAGAGAGAGAGAGAGAGAGATATATGAAATTAGTTTTTTTTATAGGGATTCCTGGCGTGCTCGATGCCTCAAGAAACTTCAATTTATTCCTGATATAAACAAGCTGAGTTGTTTACTTCTTATGCCAGCTGCGAGATGTTTCTCATTAATAATGCTCGAACTTTACAAACCGAATAACGGTTGTCAAAGTTGATAAAAGATTGTTAATTAAATTTCAAATTGACTTCGCAGCTATATGATTTTATCATAGACTATCTTTGTAAAGGCAATCGTATCTGAAAAATTCACTGTATAAACTATGAAAAATCATTGTTTTTGTCAAAATATTTTAAATTACGCGCTCGATTATTCCATTAAAAAACAATCACCATAAATAAAATCCTTATAACGTGCTATCTGAAAAAGCAATGATAAAACCCACAAACGTCGAAATTCCCCTAATAACAAAGATAACGATCGCTCATTAAACGATAAAATTATCCTATGTATACATACACTCGCATTAAAATCGAAAATTGCAACCAAAACAAATAATACAGCGACACGTTGGCGAGCAACATCACGAACATCATGAAATTCGCACAACTCTGGCTTGCACGCGTCCCCTCGAGCTCCATCAACGCTGGGAAAATTGGCCACGAAAAAGCCTTCGCCCGTCTCTCCCTTTCGATTTAATATCGCCCAATATATCCAACCGAAGCTTTCCCTCTCTCTCTCTCCCTCTCTCTCTTATTCGTTCGTGCGCGTGCGGGTGTGATAAATAGCGCGGATAGGCGCGGCGACGAAAAAATTCATTCCGCTTTAAAGTAATTTGCACGGTCCACGTGAGCGGGTTGCCTGCGCCCATCGAAACCCATCGTTTACACTCTTCCGAACTTGGGTGCACGCACACACACACACACACATATATATATATATATATATATATATATACACATACACTGGGCATGTAACGAATTTCTTCTCTCTCGCTCGCGCGAAAGCTCGTTCGGCTATAAAGCCACCCTACGCTGCTGACCGACGATCGAGAGCAAACTCGTTCGCTCTTTCTCTATTTCTATTTACTCGCTCGCATCACGATTTCTCTCTCTCTCTCTCTCTCTCTCTCTCTCTCTCTCTCTCTCTTTGGGATCGAGTTTGCTGTCGCTCGGCTTATTTTTTTCGTGGCTAACTCGTGTTTTTCATTGCATATCGGTTACAATATTGTTATTCGTTCGTATAGTTTTGTCCTGGATATGGAATTGGAGAATAGTTTGGAAAATTTTCCGATACTTTTTACAAACGAATATTTTGCATTGTTTTTGTATTATTTTTTTGCTTGTAAATAGACAATCGAACTTCAAAAAAGTCATTCATAGGCAATTGTAGTTCAAATTACTATGCACAATACTACAAAATTGACAGATCGCCATTTATGTAAAATTTACAATGTATTTTCAGTCTGGAATTAATTAACGGTATATCTTTAAAAAAAAATGTACGTGTAGGGTATATTTACAAAACCAATTTCAACATACCTGTTTTTGCGAATAAGTTAAAGCCATAAAATCCATGGCAAATGTTTTTACATGCTGGCAATTTTACACTAACTGAAAAGCCCGCAAAAAATAATTTTTATTTATTTATCCATTCAAACATACTTCGCCACCATATTAATTCGAAACTTTCGTTCGCGAGCAAATACATTTTTTTTATTATATTCGACCATGCAATTTAAATTAAAAAAAAATTCTTCTCTTCGTACCCCGAAATGCAGGATATAAAAATAATTTCATTATTCAGCGGATTACAAGGCGTGCGCCATTTCAGCGCAGATAAATATTTTTTTCGTCCACGCGTAGGGGGGAAATTAAATTGATAAAACTCTTGTTGTTAGCGTGCATGCGCGCGCGCGAAATAATACATCGCGTGACGAAATCGCGTATCTTTCGTGGAAGAGGGCGCGCACGCGCATCACCGCAGAATCAGAAAAGCGAGCAGCAACAGCATCAGAGCTGATCCGCGGTCGCGTATATTTATGAAAATGGAAAACGAACGGATAGAGTGAAGTGGAGAAGAGGGTGGAGGGAAAACGTCAGCGACAGACTTTGGCACGAACGGTTTTGCGGCGCATGCTGTCTCTGTCGTGTATGAGTACGTCAACCTTTCGCCTCTTTTGTATATAAGCTTTATTTTCCATTATATGCGTGTACACTCTTTTCCGCGCGAATTGTAAAGTTGCAGCAGTAATAGCAACTCTTTCACTATTAAGTGAATTAAAAGAAACAAAGATGTATTTCTTGTTATTTCATTTTTGGAAGATATTTTACAATTTATTTACGAGAGAAATTCTAGCTAACGAGTTAATTTGTCGTATTTGTTTGCAAATATTTGAAACTACGTGTTTACTGTCTTTATTTTCACTTGTTTAACAAATGGTCGTAAAATAAATATTTTATTGTATTATAAAAAAGTTACGTATCAAGTTTAAAATTTTATATCCCAAAAGGATATTGAAATGTTTAATAAATTTTACTTTCTAGAATAAAGCATATTATGTATATTGTGATATTCTAGTTTTAGATTTAAAATATAGTAATCACAGTCTTTCATTATTTAAATTAATTTGAGCAATTCAATTTCTCGTTATGATATGAAAAACAGGGAAAAAAAATTTAGAGAAATATCGCCTTACACATAATCAATTTATTCTATTTCATATACACGGTAAAAATAATTTTCTTCTTTCTAAAAACAAATATCATTTTCTCACAAAGTAAACTGCAATCCAAACGTTAATTAGATTTCGAAATGTAAAATTAACTTTATTTATGTGAAGCGAACCGCGAATTCTTCAATTTCACTATAACCGCTTAGTTTCCTCGTCAGATTTCGACGCCTCTGTTTTAAAAGTAAATATTTATCATCTCGTTAATTGCTCTCAGCACAACTAATATCTCTCTTCTCCCTTTTCGACTCTTTCGCTATCTCTACCACTATTCATTCCCCAATGTGTACAACGATATCATCATGGAAGATAGACAGAATGTTCTCTGGCATACATACTGTAACATTTGCTCGTGTACATTATACTCACAGCTCGCGTGTCAGTCGAACAAACGGATTTTATACCAACAATTACAAAACTCATTCGCAAAATGGAAGCAAACGCAAAATACGCGATTGCCTGTGCATAGAACGCGGATCGAAATCCATTTAGCGTTATACTCGCGCGAATATATTATTGATTTCGAAGGGATGAGAGCTGCTAGCCACCGACGTGAACGAAAGAGAGAGAGAGAGAGAGAGAGAGAGAGAGAGAGAGAGAGAGAGAGAGACAGAGAGAGAGCACATTATGCGCGAGTGAAACTTGCCTTTCACGTCGGAATTGTTCTCTTCTTTACATTCTCTCCCCGCTCTCTCGATATATATTGGATTGTAGAAGCAACGGCAGCAACAGCAACAGCCTTTGACGTGTCAGTCTGCGCATAAATTTTTCCTGGGCGAATGAACACGCGCGAGCGCGCGTTGACTGCGAAATGTCATATCCCTCTTAACAAACCGCTCGGCGCGTACAATATAATGCGAGGAAAAAAGAAAATAATAAATATATAACTAAAAGCATTTGAGGTGTACAGTTAATTATTACGCCTCTTTTGATAATTATTATCTTTCGAGCATTGATTAGCTGCCACCTACACGTTTATTGGACTGTTTTAAAACGTAATACGTATGAATACGAATAATTAAAAATGTAATTATCGAGTATGAAATATAGCTTTAATAGCTTCTGAGTAATATATACTTATAGGGTTTCTTTGGAAAAATATGGAAGTGAACTTATCGAAATATGGATATAATTATTGTAGATAAATTATCGTAAAATTCGCGTAAAATATAACTGCAATAACATCATTTCTTTGGCGTATTTCTAATGCAGCTAACTTTACATGGGATGGTTCGGTTTCGACGATTTCTATAGCTAAAATCAAATCTCTTTTCTTTTTTTGTTTAAATTTGTTTGTCTCTAAAAACTTGATTCGTACCTTCAATAGCTTGATATTGAATAATCATCCATGACTGTAGAATTATTTACATGTCATTTCCAATATTATAGAAATTTCAAATTGTAATTTCAACTCTTCTCTTGTATTTAAGTATTCGAGAATTATTCTGTATACACATACACAAAAACATTCGAAATAGCCATGGATCTCAGGCAACAAAGCGACCGCACCAAAACATCCGACGCAGCTGTAGATATAGCTACGACAATTTTCTCCCACCCCCTCAGTAACGAGCGCATCTGCCTTATACCTCGATCTGCAATACACAAACGGCCCGCATACACACATTTGTTCTATACATACATTCACGATACTCACTATACTCTCCTTCTCTCCCTCTCTCTCCCTCTTGCTAACTCACCGGTAAGGGAATCTCCATCGGTTAGCCAAAGTCTCGCCAAGGCCGCGGCATTTTGCCATCGCATAATTCCCAAAATACCGGCGCCGTATTGCGCCTACGCCCTGATAAACCTCTCTCTCTCTCTCCCTCTCTGTAGCCAGTTATAATCGAACACGAGAAATTAGGCAGCGAGAGAGGGAATGAGCGAGAGGCTATATATATATATATATATCTCCTGAGGAATTTGATGCTCGTGTACTCCACCTCCGCCTAAAGATACGTCACAGCGTGCGCTCCTTGCGCATCTATATATACTCTATTCCTCAGCCCATACTGTTCCGCGAATAATATGTACATCGCCGAGTAATTATCCCTCAAGCGTTGTGCTCTCTCTCTCTCTCTCTCTCTATCCTCGGATGACGACGATGACGCGAAGAGGAGAGCAATCGAGTTATACATGTATCCTTCTCAGCCCTTCTCGCTCTCCCCTTTCTTAGAGAAGACGTGTACCATTACGCGGATTGCAGGCGCTTGCGCGCATGCCTAGACTACTCACTCGCTACGCTCCTCCTCGGGCTCCTCTCCTCTCTCTTGCTCTCTCTTACTCTCTCTCTTCATTTATTAGGCGTTGCTCTCTCTCTCTCTCTCTTGCACGCGCGCGCGTGCGATATTCTCTCATTGGGATAATGCACGGCTAAGAGGATGTTGCGCCGGTACGCGCGTCGTGTTACCCGGGCTCTACATTCCTGCCTATCGATCTCTCTCTCTCTCTCTCTCCCTCTCTCATGCAGATGCTTGTGCCGCTGCTGCTGCTGCTGCACGTGGATGAAGGAGGAATGCCAAGAGAGAGAGAGAGAGAGCGAGAGAGAGAGCGAGAGGGATGGTGTATATAGTACATGAGGGCGTATATACGCGCGCGCGCCTCAAGTTACGGAAGAGAAAGGGAGACGGATAAATAGGCGGATAGACAAACAGCTCGAGCGCGCGCGCTCGTACGGGGTGAAGCAAGCTAGCTAGCTAGCTAGCAAGAGAGAGAGAGAGAGAGAGAGAGAGAGAGAGAGAGAGAGAGTGAGCGAGATGGAGATGGATTGATTGATTGATTGGTTGATTAATAGTTCGCCGCGGTGGCGGCAGCGACGGCGAGACGCGAGATAGAGAGAGAGAGAGACAGAGTGAGTCGAGGAGCGCAAGCGAGCGGCGTTTTGGTTGCGACGCTGCTATACGTGAGGCTGAATGGATGATAATGCACGTATATACGAGGAGAGAGAGAGAGAGAGAGAGAGAGAAGCAGAGGCGATGGAACCCCAGGGATGTCATGTCTGCTGCCTTGCGCCGATAATTGAGATGACTCGCAGAGGCGAACTAGCGATGTAACGCTTTTTTCGAGCGTCCATTGTGATTGCCTAATGGCGATGAAAACAGATGGGGTGTGGATATATATATATATATATATATATATACGTGTACATATATATGTATGTGCATGGAGTTATGGATGGGCGCGAGGATTGTTGGCTTTTTTTTTCTTTATTGTGGTTGATATGTGTGTCGATGAGAGATTGTTGGTTTTAGGTGAGGAATAGGTGGTAGTATGGGCGGATAGAAAAGAAAATGTTTGATCGCGCGATTGAAATGCGGTGTAGCGTGATATATGGAATACTTTGAGTCAATAACTTTGGTTTGTAAGTGGTTGCGGACATGTAAATAATCTACTCTCTAAGTTTAAATCAATGGTGTGCTTATTATGTCTGATAACCAGAGTGAATTGATGGATATTTAATTATTTACGCATTTATAACTATACCATTGCATATTATGCACTACTGTTTTAAATTTAGAAAATAGACGTATATAAAAGATTTAAGAAAAAAAGCATATAGTATGAAAACGGAATTTTTACACTGAAAAGCACTAATTTCTTTGTTGGAAAATATGTCAATTTCAACACGGTGAATTGGAGTATTTCGAAAATTTATCAAATTCAGGATCTACTTCATTTTATCTTTACATCGCCATTTCTCCGAAAATCCGAATGGTAATTGAACGAAAAGTATAGGAAACATTTATCAGGGTCTCCAAATCGGAAACTTGTTATGGGTAATAATTTTACATAAAAAAACTCCTCTTTCCATCACTACCTCGCGTCTCTTATTTTTAAAAATTCTCCAGTCCATTTTGCAATGTACATCAGCAATAGCAACAGCAGCAGACTTGCACATACCCGCCTGCAAGGATTGAATTTCGTTAATGGGTTTAGAACGCGCGATCGCTGTCGGCAAATTTACAACTCTACAAGTTCTCTCTCTCTCTCGACCTGCGCGTATGTGTGCTTTTTCCAGTTTACAGAAAAGTGTGTATACGTAGAGAGATACAGAGGGTGAATCGAGCGTAAATCAGCCATACACACACGCGAGCTTCACTGAAATGGGAGATGCACGAAGGACACGCTCTATTTGAGCTGGCTCTATATTATGTTCGTTTCATCGTTTGTTCAGTTCAGCTGTAAATGTATCGCTAACGCCTATCAATTTCGCAATACCATTGCGTTTCCCCCGGTTTAAATTGACTTTAATTACGACGGGTATAGAGGGACAACAGGGGATGTGTGTATATATATGTGAGAGCATATGCGATTGCCCTTCAGCGAAGATTCGAGGCGCGTTGTAAATGACGCGAGAACTTGCATTTTAAAATAGTGCGGCGTTGCATATACGGCAGTTGCTCGATCTAGCATAGTGTACGATGAATTACACAAATTGATGTTTAATATTGTGACAGGAGTGTGTATGTATGTGTTTATGTGTATGTATATACTACACACAGCGCTTTGTCACAATTAATCAGTTAATTAATATAGGGCAAGCACCGCGTCGCTCGGCGTTCTGATCAACGGAAGTTAATCTGTCAGTTGTATGTAAATATCAATAATGTATAGTGAGCGACGCACGTTAATATAATATTATTTACAGAATTGCGAAATCGTAAATTCAATTACGCCGGCATTCGTTGCTCATATTGTAAAGCTTGCTTTTCAATTACATTTAGAATATTGGTAAATATAATTGAACCATGGATGGAGGTTTTGTCAATAATGCCAAAATATTCATTATTATAACACGGTGATGTGCATTTTATTACGTGAATTTTATCGTGATATTAATAAAAAAAGGAAGAAAGAGAAGGACGATAAAACTGAAAGATCGGTGCAAGCTCATCCGTAATATTGAACGATGCGCGGTATGAATATAAGACCGCTCGATGCGAAAAGCAAGAGAAGGGGGGAAGAAAAGGAAACGGAGAAACACACCGTAAGGAAGACGGATTGGTAAATTGATGCGTAGATGGCTACATAGACGGATTGATACACAGGGAGCTGCGAAGTGCAGGGCGGAGCATGAAAAATAGAGCGAAATCATATATGGGAGAGAGTTTTTGGTAAGACGGGGGTGAGGAAGGAAGAAGTGCCGGAAGACATGTGAAAAATTTGCAATGAGGGAAAAAACGTTGACGGATCGCCGATGACTATGTGTGTCTCTGTATATACGCGAAAGAGCCATTTCGGTTATTAATTGCGACAGAGCACTGACGAAGTAAAATGTATCACTATTAGCTTTTAGATTTTGGTATTGACCAGTTTCAGTGGGAGAAAAATGATGGACTACTTTTCTTTGCTGAGTGGGAGAAAGTTTTAGCTCTTACAAGTAGTTCGTTACTTTTCATATACTATGGGACAAAGTCAAGGGATAAGGAATCAACTTGATTGAACAATTAGTTAATGAAAATGAACGAATATAAACTGTAATAAGTTACATTCGTACATTTTACAAGAAGGATAACCATCCTTTTGACGAACGTGTAATAAAAGAATTTAGCGCAAGCTAATTTACGACGAGGGCATTTTTAAAATCGACCCGAGGCGTGCGAAATTTCATTCCTGCGCTTATTAGGCAAAGAGCGGGAAAATTTAATGGCATCTCTTTTAAAAAGAATCCACATCATAGTATAAGCCACTGGCACACATACATACATACACACGTACATTTGCACACGTAAAAATGTTAATAGCCAAGTTCACTCGAGCCTTTCAATTACCCTTTCAGATATTATTTAAATGAAGTATGCACTTAAAAATTCTCCTTTATAAAGAGACCCTCCGCGAAAAAAAAGAGAGACATAACACATACACATACATAGCTACACTACTGCCACCACCACTGCGCACTGTCCGAAATTACTTTTTCCCTCTGCATCTCTGTTGCGAAATATATACGCCCCGCACGCGCTCGTACACGCGTAAAAGTTCGCATCATAAAGCGGCATCCGTGCGCAGAGACAGCATGAAATAATGGTATCACCACGAGCGCGTATATATATATATATATATATATATATATATATATATACTCTATACACACGTGTGCAGAGATAGAGAGAGAGAGAAAGAGAGAGAGAGAGAGAGAGACAGCTATAGAGGACGAATTACGCGAAATTCGCGAACGACGATATCTGTCGCTCATTACGCTGCTGCCGAATTTTCACGCGTATACGTGCGTATACAGTGCATTATGCGTCGAGGCCGCCACACTACCGTTCACGCCCTATACGTTACAGACGCGATTTTGCAATTACGCCGTATTATCGAGATTATATTCTTGATTTATCCAGGGGGGACGAGTGCGAATGCCCGCGCGCTAACGTTTCCGCAGGGTCATTATTTATTATTTCAGTTTTGCAGGTGATTTCACAAGCGCAACCGTGTGACCGATAAGCCCGGAATAATCGTCGATTGGTTTATTTAGTTTTCACGCTGACTTATTGCGTAAACAAGATAACGCGATGAGCGTCGCAGCAGAAAGTTTTTAACGGTCGGTGCGATACGGGGAAGTGGTTGAAGCTATATATGCGTATAGAGTGTAGTATGCGGTGCTGCTGTAACGGTAATTAACGCGATGTAAAATAACGTCAATATTTATCGAGTGGAGGGTTAATGACGTTAGCGAAATATAATAATGATTGTTGGGTCGAGGTGCTGGTGGATAAGGGCGTACGACGAGGATTTTCATTAAAAGTGCGGTGTTGTGTAAATGGGAAACGTCGGATTTTCAAATGCAAATATATACGTGTTTATTAATAAACATAATGAATGGCCGTGGCTGTATATTTATCATATATAACTTCGGGAAATTATGTGCTGACGTAAATAAATTTATTTTTGAATAATATACACGCACGATGTTGGGTTTGAAGTTACAGTTTCGTTAAATGTATATGGTACAATGAAAAAAAAGGAATGATATAGCAAAGTAATTAATTCTATGAAGCTAAAAAGTTGCATTCTTTGTTATTTAATGAAATACTGTTATTTATATTACGGATCCAATATTACTTAATGGTAATTATGAAAGTGTAGAAATAATGAATACTATTTATTCGACTGATTCTCTGGTTAAAAAATTTTTTTTATAATATACACGGAATAGTCTGGTTGAATTAATCATGTATTTCATCATGGAAATATTTACAATGCAAATAACTGATTATGATATGAATTTGAAAAGTGACTTCTTTTATCATCTATACGATTTTATAATTATTTTTTTCTATTAGATCATAAATAAAACTAGAAAATAATAGATTCTAGTAAGAATATTAAAATGCAAAATCGATCATCGCCAAGAAAAGCAATATTACGTAAACAAGTATTCAACAATATTTTTTTCACCTATTTAATAACAAGATTGCTATGGAAATCGTTAACTAAGAAGGATCTAATTACTTCTGATAATTGTACCTCGCAAAAACGCAAATTACAGTGTTCCTTACAAGACCAAAAACAATAAAATTCGCGCTCACGCTTTCAGAAGCGCATAAAACAAAACCAAAATCAGATTTTACACCGCAGGCATGCGCGCAGTCTCTCGGAAAAGTATAGCAACATACTCCCACGCATGTAATACAATATCTCAGATTTCACGCGCGGAAATTTTCACCTTTCTTCCTCCACCTCCTCCTCCTCCTCCTTCTCTGGCTTCTTGCGCCTCATATGCATGCAAACCTGAGAACATTACTTTCAATATTTCAGAGCGACGGGGCATAAAAGAAGCTTCCGAGCGGAAAAATGATATGTCACACCTTCTCTCTCTCTCTGCGTATTCTAATCTCCTTTTTTTACATGCGTCGGCACGTACGACCCTGCGTGCGAGCGCAGATAAAATTTCCAAAAGTCATTACGTCGTGTGATTTCTGCATCTGAGAGCAAGAGAGAGAGAGTGGGAGAGATAGATGGATAGAGATGGCAAGAGAGAAAGAGAGGGAGTATAGGCGAGAAAGAGAGTGAGCCCCGCATAAGAATTCACGAGACGTTGGGCTTTACGGCCTCGTAAAAACGGCGTGCACATACGTATAGAAGCCGTAGTGCGTATCTATATATATATATAGGGTCGAGCGTGTGCGATAATGACGGGCCGTGCACGTTGTGTGCCAAAGAGGAGAGAGCGCGGTAGTAGAAGAAGAAGAAGAAGAAGAAGGTGCAGGCAAGCAGCTTTGTCAGTCGCGTGAACCGAGAGGAAACCATTATCGCGCTGCTGCTCCTGGGTGCGCGCGCGCGAGAGAGAAGAAAGAAAGAGAGTGAGAAGGGGAGGATCATCGCTGACCGGCGCGCGCGCGCGCGAGTCTATTGAGGCTTAGTGCTCCACTTTTTTAGATTCTTCTTCTTCTTTCTTCGAAGTGAGACGCCTCTCTATATATGAAGCTCTTGCTTTTCTCTAGAGCGAGCGCTGATTTGTCTTGGATATAATTGCGGTCGAAGGACGTATAATATATAGAAGAGCTGATCGTCAGTTTAACGATGGCCGTAAATATTTACTTTTCGCCGAGTGCGCAGTACGTATAAGGAAGTTATTTCGTACGGATTAGTATAGTGCGCGGCGCTATTATTTCCGCGTTATTTTCCACGCTAAGTACGCAGCAACAGCAATGAGAAACCTTCTTTTCTTCTTCATTTTTTTTTTTTTAGCAAAGTGTGTGAGCTAGAATTACTATTTCATTCATTTGTTATTGCGAGTACTGGATTCTGTGGTTGGATGACGAAAATGTAGTTCAGCGTTCCGAGTATTTTCGCCGAGAACGCACGCGCGGAATTGCTCTTGATTGTCGCAAATTAGTACTGATTTTGTGAAATGATAATTAGATACAATTTACGGGAACCACGCGGATGGCTGGGTTGCCTTGCGTAACAGAATTTGTCAGCACTTGTTAAGGTTTGAGTGACATTATTTAACTAATTTTCTGGGTTACAGTTCTTGGTTTTCAGAAATTGTAAAAATATTCGGTATTATATGGATAGAGGAATAATGAGCTGGGGTAGTATAATGAAGCCGGATGAAAGGTAATGTAACGAGTTCATTCATTGCTGAAATTCAAATTAAAAAATAGTATTTTATTATTATTATAAAAGTATATTAATAAAAATATGTTCTTTGTTAAACATTACAGTAATAATACATCTTGTGAGATTGGAATGTATATATATATATATAATACTATACAGTAGTAACGTCGAATGCAACAATTTGAGCAATTATTTTAACGGAAGTTTTATTTACAATTATACTTAATAATATTCTTAGAAGTAAATATGTGAAGTAATACATAAAACGTAAAAGTTACATAACATTTTTGTTTAGCGAAAAATAAGTTCAAATGTTCGTTCTCGAATAGTTTACATTTTACTGACCAAAAATTTAAACAATTAATTTTTGGGTGCATACGGACGTTAGAAGTAAAATGAAATGACGAAAATGATATAATTAAATATTAAATCGGAAAAAGGAAACATTGAATAAAACTAAAAATATACATACAGATAAAGTAAATAGATTTAATTACACTAAGATTCACTTCATTGACGCTACTAAATTCTCTTCTAGTGTGGTGCTGGTCAAAAATAAATGGCATTAAACCAACACTTCCTTGTAAGTATTTCGAGTATTTTAGCGTGACGTAAAAACACTAAAAAGGAAATTCACGACAAACAATTTTAGACACGTAATCTCGTAAGAAGCATGTACAGCGTCAAGACTCATCTAAATTTTCCTTTCATTTTCGTATTTCACGCGAGTTATATTTAGACTTACTTGAAAACTTCGTGGAAAATTTGAATGCAATGCGTGTACTTATTTAAGGATATTTTCAGTTTACGCTTATCTTCGTTATTTTTCATTTTTATTAATAATTACGTTAAAATATATTATTTTAATATAGACAAAAAAATATGAAATTCTGAACTATTTTTTCGTTTCGCTCGAATTTTTTCCAACTTAAGAATTGAGAACTTTGGCATAAAGATACTAATTTATGTTAGGAAAAATATTTTTACGATTTAATTTTGCCAATTCAACGAAATTCATTTCATATATGGAGAAAACTTAACGTTAAATGCAGAATTAGTTATTTTCTTATCACATACACCGAATACATTTGGTTTCCTTGTGCAATTCTTTATATAAAACCAACACTGAAAAGAATGCTTGCTTTAATTGAACGAAAAAAAAAAATCTTAACAATAGCAACAAAACCTCAGTTCGTTTCGGCAAGAATTTACTCGCTGCTCCCTCTTAAAAATCCTCCCTAACTCACGTATCAAGCGCATTAACCCGACGCGAAACGCATTTTCACGCCAAGTGAAATTTAGAGAGTACCAATAAACAGAGAGTTTTTATTTCCAAATAAAAATAACTGTCCAGCTTCCAGCGAGCTCAAGCTTGTGTATATATATATATATATATACACACACACACACACACACACAACACACACATGAACGAGATATGGGTAGAAGGCGTTCGCTTGCTCGCTACATCGATCGCCGGGTGGCGTGCCAGCAGCAGCAACAGCAGTAGCAGCAGCAGCAGTAGTAGTAGCGGCTGCAGTAGCAACGCTCTTCTTCTCTTCTTCTCTTGGATGCGCGGGGGGGTTCACGGGTCGCGGCACTAATAGCGATGCTTCGATTCACTTATCGTCGTCTGCGGCTTCTCCAGCAGCGAACTCTTCTTTCCGCGCAGCTCCATTTGAATCTCTTCCAAGCTCTTGCCCTCGGTCTCCGGGACAAACAAGTAGATTAAGAGCCACAGGAATGAAGTTATTGCCGTGAAGCACCAGAACGGCGCGTACAAGCCGAAAGAATCTCGCAGCACCTAAACGCAAGACGGCAACAAGAGAGATATAGATATAGAAAGAGAGTTAGAGTTAGAGAATAGCGTGCGACAGCGAGAGGGAAAGATATAGAGGACGCGTGTAACGCAATCATGGCAATTGCTATCGCTTCTATTTGAAAATCGTTCAAAGAGAAATCGCTCTATTTTCCGAAATTTAGAACGGGTACAGAGCTAGGAGAGAGAGAGAGTGATTGAACTTTACGCGCGATTTGATAGTGAAAAGGTTGAATCGAGGTAGATTTCATTTAAACCTCGTTAACCCCGTTTTGCTTTAAATTATGGATGTTTTGAGAATCAAATATAAAGCTGAATTAAAAAATGTTTTCTTTACGGAATTTAAAGAGGAAAAAAAGGAAAAAATTCAGGAAAAGATAATGTATCATATACATGTTAAGATTAAAATACCTGATAAAGTTCAACAACCAACAGTGTCCCAATGGCGTAGATCACCGAGCAATAAAGCGCCGCGGGTACTTTTACGTCCATGGGAAAGACCTCGCTGATGTAACTCAACGGCAACGGATTGAGAGCAATGCCATAAGCCAGGGAATAAATCATGATGAACACCGTGGGCACCCAGTTGACACTCGATACATCCACGCCCCAAGACATCATAGTGAAGAAGGTAGCCACAATGGCAAGGCTCAACACGGTAATCGGAGCGGCGTATAACAGTAACGTCCTCTTGCCGGTACGTTTAACCACGATAACACAGGCTAAGCCAGCCACGACGATGGCCATACCCGAGCCAAGGACACTAATATTCGTGGAGATGCCCAGACCGGCTTGCTCGAAGGTGTAGGTCTGGTAGGCAAGGATAGGCGCGGCACCGGAGAATATCATGGCGCTTAACAGGATGCCGACAATACCGAAAGCTTTGCGGCTCTCAACTCTGACCACCGACTCGACCAGCGAGCTCCAGAACGACATTTTGCTTGACTCCTCGCAAGCGACTATCCTCTTGATCTCTTCTAGCTCTTCCTCCACGTTGTCTCTGCCGAGTGACCACTTGAGCACTCTCTCAGCCTTGCCGAGTCTGTTCTTCTTGGCTAGGAACACGGCGCTCTTGGGCAACCACATGAAGCTCATGAGGAACAGCAGTGGTACTATCACAGCGATCAGTGAGGTGGTGACACGAGACGTCCACAATCCAATGGCGTAGATCAACAGGTTACCGACGTTGATCCACACAGCCAGGGAGGCGCTTAATGGTCCTCGTGTCCTTTTCGTACTGACTTCACCCACGTACATAGGGATGACGCAGTAGGTGACACCGGTACCGATACCTGCCAGCAACCTGCCGATGTAAAATGCCAGGTAATCCTGGGCACATGCGTAGATGATCCAACTGCTGATCTTGGGTATCGTAGCTATTAGTAGGGTCCATTTGCGACCAACCCGGTCCATCAACAGCAATGGTATCAGGGAACCAAAGCCAACGCCTATGTACATCAGGTTGATGATCCAAGCGCCCTGTTCGGAAGTTACGCGTACCACTGGATCGTCGTGCTCTAGTTTTGGGATCATCGGCGTACTCCATCCTTCGTGAAAGCCGCTGTCGATGATCAGCAGATTACCTGTGCCGATGATAGAGTCGACGAGGACGTTTTAGAAGGGCGCACGATGGAAAGGAGAATTCGAGGTCGAATTAGTCGAGAAGCCGGTACGTGCATGTATGGATGTAGCGGAATGTATAAGCAGACGACCAATTAGATTTCCAGCCGCGACGTGGTGGTGGTTGTGCTCTGATCGCCGTTTTTGATTAGTAATGGATTTGGGATGATTGCAGGAGAGGAATATCGAACGCTTACCAAGCTTCGGAGTGGCTCCACGGAAAATTAGTATTAATTAAGGATGCAATTGTGGTAATGGCCTGGTCTCGTTTAAGAACTCGGCTGCGTATATAGGGGGATGGATCTTGGATTGTTCTATTATTTTAATAGCGTGATAAATTTGAAGGTGGAATTGAAACTATGAATGTTAAAGTAGATTAGCATACGGATGCAAAAATTGGCGATGGAGATAAATTAATTAAGAAGGAATTAAGTTTTCAATGTATTTTTCATCGTTTTATTCATTCGTTGGCGATTTAATTGTTATTCAATAGTTGTATAAAGTTGTTAAATAGATCGATGTTATTTTATTGTACTGTATCTGCAATTGTTACAGTTGTTTAAAGTTGTTAAATAGATCGATGTTATTTTATTGTACTGTATCTGCAATCCAATTAAGATTCCAATTAAACATGCTCTTTTTATAAAAATAGTATACTACTATTGTTGATGAGAATTAAGTTATTGTCCAACGATATATCTAAAAATAAGATCAAATTTTTTAGCAGTAAAAATGTATTTACGTTTTGATTAATTGATTTACATGACATTATGGAATGGGAGTTCAATTTCAAACGTAAAAGTCAATCAAAACATTAAATTAGATTTAGCGTTTAGTTATTGTTAACATCGTTAATTTGTCTCTATCCATCTATTTACTCCAAATGAAAAAAAAAAACGAGGATTAATTCAGCTGAAGTCTATTGGTTAGTAAAAGCAAGAACCTCTGCATAACCATAACGCAATCGGATGTATAGGCCTTGCAAAAGCAATTTGCAAAATAAAAGCCCGAGTAAATATGAAATATTTTTCAATAACTAAAATAAAACAGCAGTCGTATAACATAAGTCAACAGTGAAAAGCACTCCGCGAAAAAATTTTAATTGAAATATAAATAGAAAACTCACGCAAGCCCGTTATTTATGTATATACGAAGAGAGCTCACAGCTCTCTCGAAAAGTGGCGCGCATGTGCGCAGTGTAAAAAATGCAATTTGAAACGCGCGTTGTTTACAGCGCGACATTCAATAAAAGAACAAATAATTGTCACTTTTACAGTTTATACCATATGCGATCACGTGTATATGTGCGCTACGCACGCGATCCCAGATGATAGTGCGCAATCGACGACGTGAGAAAAGAAACGTACGTTTTGACTTTGTCACCGCTCGTAATATAATTCACCTCTAATCGATTCCCGGCCGATAGGTACTTCCTTCGCGTAGCGCCCGTTAGCTTTTATTGTTATGCCCGATCGTTTTCTCCGATCTGTTTCTTATGCCCGTAGATTTTTCGACTTTTCCTGGTGTGGATCCTCGAATTCACCCACGCACGTATACACACATATATATACACTCGTTCGCCTCGTCGCTTCATTCGAGTGCAAATGAAATTTACTCGTGCTTCCTGTTTTGCATTTTATCTCTTTTTCCTTCACCGTCCGCTCACGCGCGGGTAACTTTGCCATTTTTGCGTGTGTGTGTGTGAATGAGTGAGAGGGCAAGATCGCCATTGCGGGTGTGTATATGTACTTACAGACGACGCCGATCAGCACTTGACGCATAAGCGAGTAATCTTTTTTTTCGGCCATTGTGTTTTTTGTTTTTGCTTTCTTTTTGTTTTGTTTTTCGTTCACTTCCTTCGTTTTCACGCGCGCGCTCTCATTTCAAGCTGTTGACCTCTGCGCTGTGGAAAACGAGTGAATTCCAGCTGAATAATATAAAACGAAAGTTAAATAAAATTATGCAAATGAGGAATGATTAAAGCGCTGCGCAATGAGATAGAGTTTGTTGTAAAATATGTTTACTTTCGGTCGTTACGCCGCAGCGATGCATTGTTATTATGGTCAATTTTATTAATGAGTATGCAGTGGAAAAAAATATAGCAAATATATATAAGAAATTAAGAGTCATTAAAATTCATATATTCATATTATGATTTTGACGAAAACAGGATGTAAATGATTTTGTCGTTTCTAGTTTATAGTAGAATAAATATCTAATAACTATATGTGTTCGTAATTATAATACAATTATCAATGACTAAATGGAATATTGTAATTGACAAAGCAAATCTCGTATTTTACTGTTTTGAATAGCACATAGTTTACGAAATATCGTACAACGCTATTATCCATTTTCATTTAATCAGAGATTGGCTGAATATGACATAAAAAATATAAATCATGGAGTTCCATTTCTGGACACGACACACGCCGTACATTTGATTTCAATTCTACCTTCATTTATAGTAATTATTTCCCAGTGTTAATACGTAACATGAGTATTTAATAATGTATAAATTTTGTAATAAAATTAATTTCTATTTGTAATACTATTCTCGAACAAATAAAATTGAAATTAGTTTTGCTACTATCAAAAGATCAAGTGCATCGCCACCACAGAATCCAAGTAAATTAAAAAACAATCGATTAATTGTCACTCATCAATCAAAACCATCATCCATATTATACATTTATTATTTTGCAACAATGTATCAAGTTCCCTTCATACCTCTTGCCAATATTAAAAACCATGTTCATCATTCCACTATCAAACCTTTATTTCCCGTCCGCATTTAATTTATTTTCACGCCTAATTAAAATAACCACGCAAAACCAATTAACCGTACCCACTCCAAACGCGATCCAACGCGAGTACAGTCTGGCATCAGAAAAAAAAAAAAAAATACGAATCGCGAATTCGATCGCGCGCACCCACCACACACACATCCTGCGACTGAGCACCGCACGCTCGCGCCAAATGTGCGAAACTACGCAGTTACCAATAATGCAACTTTAAAGGCCACGGCGCGGACGCAACGAGGGATGAAACTAATTAAATCCCACCGACAAATATTTCAACTACAATATATATAGTATATATATATATACGAGCACGCGCATGCATTGCGTTATCGCGCGCACGGTTCGCACAAAACAAAGGCACTTAGCACTCGGCAGCGGTTGAAGAGAGGAGGGGGGGGGAGCGCTTCAATTTACGCCGGGGCACTAAATTCGCGCGGAAAAAGCACTCGAAAGCGATCATGGCATCGCAAAAGCCGCGCCCGCGTTCTGTTCCCATTCGGCCTCATCGAAAATAGAAAATAACGCCGTCCACGCGTGTATATATATGTATGTATGTATATAGTATATATATACATGCAACATAGCTTCTGCTGCTGCCAGCAGTGTGCAGCGCTTCATAAAATCCAGGGACGAGAAGGGTGTAGGGTATATATATATATATGGGGTAGAGAGTTGGTTGGTTGGCATCAGATGGGCAGCCCGATGTCCGGGCGAAATTTCCGGTGGCGCTTAACTATCAATAACCGGTTCGTTTACCCCTCAAGTGCCCGACTATATGCAGCGCGAGTTTGCTCGCACACACATACACACACATATACATGCTTGTGTATGCAATGTATTGTATATATATATATATATACACACACATACATATATGTATACGTATGAGTATGTGGGTGAGTATGCACATACGCGGGCGAGCGTCAATTGTATGCGCGTAAACTTAAGCGCGTTGATGGAGGGAGTATAGGAGGGGAGAGGGATGCATTGTGTAATCGCGCGAACGAGCGAGTTGCACAGAGAGTAGAAAAACGCACTAGCGATCCGCAAACATAATACGCGCGAGTGGAAACGTGAGGGAGAGAGTTTTAGAAAGCTCGCATACTGCGGCTCGGGTTTTGTACTCGCGATTAAAAGCGATGTATACCTTTCAGGAGATTTAAAATTTTTTTCACGTGTATTATTTACAATGGCGCGTTTTTATATTGTCGATGTAAAGGGCGATATTTATATATGACGTTTTAGGGTTTAGTCATGCGCTTTTGATGATTATTAATAAATGAGAGCCACAGTGTGTTGTAAAATTTCTAATAAATCAATGACGATGATGAGGGAGATAAAAAATTTATATGGGGAAATCTGTATATTTGTTCGCGTTTATTCAAATATTCACTTACGATGAAATATATGCATGTGTGAAATTGTTATACAAGAGTACATGTACATATTTAAAAATATTCCATTTGTGTCATTGTTGCAAAAAAAGGTCTAGATTTTATAAAATATAACTGTTACTTTTTTTATTCGATCTTTTAATATTCATCTCTTGGGTAAATATTAGCGACATAAAAACTAGTTCAAGTATTACGTGTAAATAAAAGCTATAGAAAGTAGAATATGTAATTAAACCCATAATGTATACAATTTTAAAATTACATCGTATTAACGTAATTACCATATTTTTACTCCAACGCTCATTATCGTATCTAGCAAGTATCAGTTTCAGCGTAACTGATATGAAGTAATCAGAACGATATAGTAGACGGATCGCAATAATTTCATTTCGAAATTCTCAACCGACCTCAAGATCTTTAACTCATTAAAAATAGAAACTATTTTACTACAACATCAGTAACTACATAAAATTATCAATGTCAATCGTCTCTTACAAATCACAACCCTTCGCATTCACAAATCATCATCGAAAATACTCGATTCTCCCATAATTGCAAGCTCGCAATTGAAAACTGCTCGAAAAAATTGAGCAGCAGCAGTTCTTACATTACCACTAATTGCCACCGAAATCATACCAATCTACACTGCAAACAACGCAATTATTATCCTTCCTCCTACCTTCTTTTTTTTGTACCACACACAAGCAAACACTACAACCGCCACGGGCCAACTTTAATTGGTCTCGCTCACCGGGACGTCATCGTCGTCGTCGCGCCTCCCTAACGATTCCATTATGCACCGCTTCGCGGAAATCCTGATGCCTTCTCAAGGGTCGACGGCAGCGCGAACGGATACCTCAGCTTCACCTCGGCGTACACGCGATTAATCAAGACGGGGGTCGACAATCGGCCAGATTGCCGCAACGCGGCGAAGGACATAAATGTCGGCTCTCCGTCTCGAGATAGCTAGAGAGAGCGACTCGAATCGTGCCTCTCTCTCTCTTGCTGTCGCCCGCGCGAAGTGCACCCTTGAGTGCGTGTGTGCATATATATATATACGTATACGTACACACATATATACACACACACTCACACACACACCTTGGAAGCTGATATGGAACGCGTCGCGCATCGCTGCGGGAGATATGTGGCTTGGAATCTGACTGGGAGATATCCGGCCAGGGCTTAGCACGCGCTCGCCTGCCTGCCTGCCTGCCTTCCCCTGCCTACCCGCGTGGGTGTAGCGTGCCACGGGGGCTGTTGCGAATTTGGCGGAGAGGGCTCTACGTCTCTGTGTGTGTGTGTGTGTATGTACGTATATGTATAGGTATATAATGCGCGTATACATACAAGCCCGCGTTACTCGTATGTTGCCGAGGTTTTGGTGTACCTGTAGTATACGTGCAAGTGTGTATATATATATGTGTGTACCTATGCGGTGCGTCTTGATGAGCCCTCACGAGATTGCGCCTGAGAAGTAGTCAGTTTTGGCGAGTATTGTTTACGTGCGTGGTATGGTGGCTTGGTGAATTGTCCTTTGAATTAATTTGCGAAACTCTTGAAAGCTGTCATCAATCAATTAATTGGTAGTAAGTTTTTGGTGAAATTTGACATTTTATGATATTAGGATTTATAAAGTTTAAAACTGTTAGATACATTGAATGCGCTTCGTGCGTACTATTTATTTATTTATTTATTTTTTGAGGTCATGATCATGATTATGTTTTTTCAATTTAAAAGTTCCTTTCAATGAGTTCAAATTATACGATAATGACGTAATTTTGATAAATGTAATAATGAAATTTTTCTTATACTATTTTAATTACTTAGTTTTAAGTACTCATCTCAAGAATTCGATATTGACAATTCAAACACGTTCGATTTTGGCGCTCATTCTATGTAGACCAATCAAATGAGTCAACAGCAACCAATCAGCAGTCTTATTGTGATGACAGATTTCATCCATCACTTTTTTAAAAAAAGATAATATAATTCTCCTCATCAACATACGACATAAAACAAAAATAAAATGTTTATGATGTAGAATGACGCCTGGAATTCAGTGTTTAAAAACGAGATATGGATTGAAATAGTAATTGAAAACGATTTCCTTTACACGTGTATACATGCAATCACGTCTACGATTAACCGAAACATTTTATCCTGTAATCTTTTGCATTTATAATCGACATTGATTCGCTAATGAAGGCTCAGAGCGATGAAAAAAAAGCTCCGACTGGAACGAATTGAAATTCAAATGGTTCAATTTGAAATGCTAAATTCATAACTCCTGATGAGTACTTAGTATGTAGTTTTGTTGAAACCGCGCAAAACTCAGATAATTAATAATTCATAACAAAAGAATGATCATTTTTTAATTATAGACATCGTACAAGGCATTAATTAATAACGGAACGTATCCGTTAAAGTTTACTGTATCCCATGTTATTTCACGTTTTCAATTTCAATTTAAATATTTGAAGTGAGTTTCTTGTTAATTTTTTTATGAAATTTCAAGTGCGCATGTCAATTTATAAAACAGCGTTGAATAAATAACAATGTCCATCCAGCAAACAATTATTAAGCTATACCAAAATAAAAATATAACTAAAAAATGAATTGTCCGTAAAATACGAAACCCAACAACCATAACAAAAAAGCACTGCAGTATTAATAAACCCCATAATAATCACAATACACGATACCACTTCTATTCTTCGCATATAGACATTCACATGCATACAAGTCATTCTCAATTTTTACCGCTCCACGCGATTGTCAACGCGCGCACTTAATTCCAATTCCGCTATACTACCTACGCATCGTCATCACACCGCGTCGTTGTCCAATTTGCCATCTATATCTACACGTATATATATGCACACGTTTCATCGCGACAACTCAATATACGCATACGCGTTTTAGGAGAAAAAAAAACCAGTCATTATACTATGGTCGAAAATAATCTGCACGTTTTTACACACCCACGTGGTATAAAATCGCACGCATATCCTCTACATATCAGCGCGTGCGTCATGATCTATCAGCCGTTTGCTCGTGGCATTGTGTTCCGCGACACTACCGCGGCTTTTCTATATGCCGCGGAAGTCGATTGGTTTTTCCCGTTTCTACTGCTGCTGTTACTACTACAACTACTACAACTACTACAACTACTACTACTACTACAGGAACGGTAGCGTTTCCTCCTCTCGTTCCTCGGCATTGACCGCAAGCGCGCGAGCGAAACAAATGTTTGCCGGCGACACGAGAACCCGCGCTTATGGCCCGCGTCGACCGGTTACCCGTAAAACGCGCGTATATGGACGTGGGTGCAGCCTATACGTATATATAGAAAGGAAGGGAAGGGAGTATTGTTCGGACGCGACACTTTGATTGTGAGCGAGAGTCGCGCGCATAGTGAGAGTATGGGAGCACGAAGCCGTGACTTGATTTTGGGGCCGATGTGGTGCTATATACCGACGTCGGTTATACGGCACTAGTGTCTGTGTGTGTATATGTATGTGTTTGTGTGTGTGCTCGACTTGATCTGTTTTTTAGAGCGCGGCCTTTTAGCACTTTGTAAAAAGAGAGAGAGAGAGAGAGAGTGTGAGAGAGAGGGAGGGAGATATGTGCAGTGCCCCGTGGTGCGCTCGCAACAAGTTGAGTATCGATCGTAAAGCGAAGAGGGTGTTTCGTAAACAGAATTTTTTTCGTCGCCGAGGGGATATGTGGGTTTGATGCTCTTGATAGTTGAAGTAAAATATATATGGGAGAATGGATATAGGAAGAGATTCGTAATTTTTGGTTTGTATAATAATTGTGGTATATTGATAGGAAATCAATGTTATATGTATAAAAGTAATAAGGAAATTGAGATATATCAATGCAATAATTAATAGAGCGTAATGGTTACTAAAATTATTGTCCTTCGGTCGATCGTACACTAACGATTGCTAAAAACGAAATGATTGAAATTAAAGCAAAGTTTTTAGTTGCAGTGTCACGTGTAAGGAAAGAAAGATTACTTATACATGAAATATCTAACTTAATAATTAAAACTCGAAGTTGAAATTATTACATACATGTATGAGCAGTGATATTATTCATGAATATGTTAAATTCTATCAGTTCCCTATAATTAAAATTTTTATGTAACTTTGCATAAAGTTTTGATTGCTTCTTAACCTTCTTATTATATTTTATTAAACAATTTAACACATATAAATATTTACATAGACATTTAATCATTAAATTCACCATTAACCCTTATTTATTTATCAACATCTATGACCACATTTTTAATAATTTCAAATTTACGTCTTAATTATCAAGTCACGATTCCTCACGAGCTGCAAGTAATCATTTCTCACTGAGTACGGAAACGCGAGTAAAGAGTGGAAAATAATAATACACAAACACGAGAGAGTCTATCGAACTCGCAAACTTGGGAAAACCACGGACGTTTACTCTAGCAATTGATATATAACATCCTGATCCTAGCCTATAGCGTATAATAATAGACTATATTTTTGTTTCGTTGTGTCACGGATATTTCCCGGGACAGTTTAACACTGCGCGTCGTCGTCCAGGCAACTTATCAATTCGCTGACTCGTCATCACTCGGACATTATTATACCTGCATTACGGGAGATATCCGTGACAGTTGAGCTGTCGTCTGACCTCTTGCACATATATGTATATACACAGTGAGATATGTCGTAGCCTTCTTCGACGACAGCAAATACATACGTTACAGGAATTGAATTCAATTATTACTGTTATTTCTTTTCTTTTTTTTTTTTTTGTAAAAACGAAACCATTAGTCTATAGTCAACTACATCATCGTTATTATCGGCTCGCGTTTAATCAGATTCAAAGCGAACCTCTAATCAATAGGTGCAGTTACAAACAACACGTGTAATTTATATCATCCATCATCCAACGGTAGCTGATATAAACTATGAATATGTATATACATATATGTGCATAGAACTGCATTATTATCTCCGTTAACAGGAAAAACATACTGGAAAATCTAGTAATCATTCTCAACGACACACCTCCATACGCCCAACAATAAACTCCACACGCGCGCGTACTATTTATCGATAAAAAAAAATCACTATCATCCAAGCCTAACGCTGTGTCATAACACGTGCTCGCAAACTCTTTTCCCTTCGCACATGCGTATATATGTACCATCGAAAAAAAACGCTTTTCACGTATATATAACACGTATATATGTGCGCGTGCGCGCTTTTCACGAGCTTTTTAACGTGATTTTTCACTCTATAAACGTACGCCGGAATATTAGGCCCGCGCGCGCGCGCACGACAATGTCGAGCTGTTACGAAGCTATTTGCCAGCTTGCCCGACAAAGCGTATTTAATTAGCTCTAGAGAGAGAGAGAAGCACATAGAGGCAGAGACTATAAATGGAATTTCCCTGCATTACCGCGATTTTGCCAGGTGCAAGCGCACCCACCCTTCCCTTCCCCTCCCCTCTTCTCGTATACGCGCATACCGATGCTTGCTCTCTCTCTCTCTCTCTATTGCGCGTGCAGCTCAATTTCTCGATGAAGCCGTCGCTCTAACCCCCTTGTCGGCCGTAATTTCATCTAAAATTCCGGTTATGATTAACGCGTAATAAGATAAGTACATTCGGAGTAATGGAAACGGCCAGTGTGACGCCGGTGCCGGTGATACTATATGTAGAGAGCAGGTGACAATGGTAATAGCAAAAAACGAATTATTTTTAGTTTGTTTAAAAATTAAAATGGTTGTTGGTACTTTTGAGCGAGTGAATAGTTTTTGTGTAGGCGTGAGTGTAATCGGAATGCTTTAAAGTGGGCGATTTTTCACTTGCAATATAGCTATAGATCGGTTTAAATGGTTACTTGTTTCCTTTGACGCGCGATATAGGCAATTTGCTGAGCAATTATAATCAGCCGCGAGAGATAATTAATGTTTACGTGCATTAAAATATATCGAAGGTCACGAACGCCGGCTAATGCTGTAATATCGTTTTTATTTGATTGTGTTTTTTTTTTGTTTCATAAAATCGATAATGGTAAGTGTTGCTGAATAAAATTTTTAATAATTAATTACTGTTATTATATGTGAAAGATTTGGAAAATATTTATACGTCAGTGGGTGCTAAATTTTAGTTATTTTGACCGATAAATATATATGTCAAGAATTTGTTTCAGTAATTTCTGTACCATATATAGAATAATAAAAACCTATTATAAATTTCCTTTTATTATTAACCAAATAAATTTGAATAACATACAACTTTCCATATCCGGAATATCAGTATATATCAATAAAAGTAATAATATTTATCATGGGCGTAGATATAGTTTTGCTACTCTCCGCGTGAACTTATCTATGCAAAGAAGTTTATGCTCGCAAAAGGAATGAATGAAACATGCCACGTGAGTGACCGTAGTGAAAAATATATATGTTTCATGCATAAAACAGGTTTTATGATGATGCACCACGAAGTAGCCCGACAAGTTAATTTTTAAGTGTTTCACGCGCACACAAGCCGCGACCACCTCTCCTCTTTCCTATATATTAAAAATTGCCTTAATCAAATACATCTAAAGTACACCACACCAGCGTAAAATCGTAAAGGAAAACATATCGCGCATCATTTACGAATACTTTGCAAAAGCTGCAGTTGATGCGTTGCACGCGCGCAATAAAAAATGCTCCTCTCTGCGTATTCTTCGCGCGGGAAAATCAAACCGTAGAATCTAAAATATTCAGATTAAAAATGTATATCGCACCGACACGCCGCCGCGCCCGATAGACCGCGAAGCATTCCGCGATCAATTCTCTTTATTTTTTGTTTTCTTTGCTCGCGCTTGCTTCGCACAAGAATTCTAATGGTTTTTCATCGATTGTGCAACGTGTATAGATAAACACAAGCACGCGCGCACACGCGCGTATATCCTTTTTCTCGCTCGATTGATCGCGTACCGATCAATTAACGCCCGCACGCACGAACATGAAGTCAATGTTGGCTAGATATAGAACCTTGACGCGTGCGAAGAGATAGTCTATACACACTTAACTGCAACTTTACGCTCTCACTCCCTCAGCTGTGCTTTAGGATTGCAGAGGTCGGAGTACTCATGCGCTGTTCGAATGCCGAGTAAATTCAAGGCCGGCGGAACTGGCTTTTAGTCGCGCCAAAAATTCACCAGAGATAATATATAGCTGCAGTGTCAATTTGTCACGATCCGGTTTTCAAGTTGGTTATTGAACTATTTCTCAGCTCTGAGACATTCTTTGCGCGATGGTTGTTTACGTGGCCGATGTTGGATGGAGAAAATGATAGGGAGAGAGGAACAAAAAGTTTAATCGTCTTTATATTGTGTCTGTTTGTGGCGATGGGGGTTTCGAATGATGCTAAATTTTAACGCGAACATGTCAGATCAGTTGAATTTGTTCGAATAGTGAATTCACCAGCTGACCTACTGAATTGTTATGGAACTTGTTGAATAATTTATATATATATAGCATGATTTTTGAAAATTGTTGTGAAAAATTTTATTTAGTGTATATCAACGTTATGAATCTTCGATGCGTTTACGACGTGTAAATTGGAAAGAATTTTTAATATTTTGAATTTATTTGAAATTATTTGCATGTTAATGTCGGCTTGTTTCGTAACGAGACGCATTCACCCAAAAAATTCGAGATGTTGAAATTTTGGAAAAAAAAGAGAAAAGAGAACTTTAATACAGTCAGAATTCATTAGTGTTGTATACGTTTATGTCTCCCGTCACTTTAACGTCTTATTCAATATGTTACCCATGAATAATGAATTAGATAATTGATTCTATTAGTGATTTGTATTTATTAGATACTTGATCGATTGCTCTCTAGCATATTCATAAGAATTAACCGTGAAAGTTTCAGGAACTAGAACCGTTTCCCAAATCACCATTCCCATACCGTTAACTTCCTCCTCGAAAAACTTAAACAAACAAAAAGCTATCGACAATGTAATGACATCGCTTATTAGCAATAAATAAATATTATCACGAAACTCGTTCACTTGGCGCGTCATTAAAATATTTTACCGACTTCAGTTCCTCCTCCTGCACTCTCGCTTTTTTTTCTCTTGAAAACGCAACTGCAACCACCATAAAAATACTTTACACGAGCAATAAACCTGTCAGACCGCATAATTTCTAAAACCTTCCTTAATACCCGGCACTAAATCATCACACGCGTATATAGATAAGAACCAATAAACCAGGCGCCTATAGATACTTTTCGGCACACAATAATAATGATAATCGAAGGTAGCCACGGAACAACACACACTCTTAACTCACCACGATTTTCTAAATTTTCTTTCTTCACGGAGCTCGTCTTCAACCTTTGAGCAAGCGTATCACACTACTATTCTTCTTCAACGAATTATATTCCTATTATCACAGAAATCCTATCGGCTCCACTGTCAACTGTTCTATTACAGTTGTGTCGTCAGATCACACTTGAGTTTTCCCGCGGAGCCGGCGACGCGCTCTCTCATGCTCGCGTACTTATTTGCTCGCGTGCGACAGGACACCAGAGGTTATATAAAAAGGAGAGAGAGAGAGAGAGAGACGGGCCTTCCGTCCCACTCCTATACTCTGGCCGTGAAATACACAGAGCGCTCGCGTATACGGGCGAGAGAGAAAGATGACTTTTCCTCGCGTGCGCTCGTGCGCTAATGCCCGCGAGTATAAAGTCTAAGGTGCGCGTTGAGAGATATAGAGAACTGAGAGAAGTTCCCCACCTCCAGCGCTTTGGCTACGGAGCGCGACTTCGTAGAGGGGAACCCGGACCCGAGTATAGTAGCAACAGTTTCGGGGCTCTGAGACTGAGAGAGAGAAAATAGTTAGGCTTTGATTTGTTCGTCGGCACATAATGGAATAATTGAAGGTGGTCCGGTAGTCCGAGGCAATTTCGTATATTCTTTTCTTGTTTACCATGGTGGGGAGGGGAAGTGTAGCAGAGTTTTTGTGGTTTTATAATAGAGTTGATTGCCGTTGATTGTGATTTATTCGAGATTTTATATACACAAGTGTAATTGTTCGGAAATGGTTCAATTTTGTTTGTTGTTCTCCAATTCCTTTTAATTTGCATGACTGACGTTTCAATCGCTTATGTAAGGTATGTAGACGGTAACGGTAGGGCAATTTTCGAATAAAAAGTTATTTTTTTTCCATTTTATATTTAATGTTTTCCTGATGAAAAAAATTTAATTGATACAGTATAATTAAAATAAAAGTTGTGTAATACAGTGAATTTAAACAATGTTCTTGTTCTATTAATATCAATCTTTAGTTAATTTTTCCAAGAAAATGAATTTCCCTGGTAATTATGTTTTAGCAATATTAATTTAGTCAAGATAATGAATGAAATTTCAATGATTAGAAAACTATTTAAACAATTTTTATTAGTTGTACAATATAGATTGTAACATAAAAAATGACATCAATATAATTTACTAATATCATATTTTTACTCTTTATAGATATAGCAATCAAAATACCGTTCCATCTATTTAATTTAATTTATAACATCTTCATTTAATATACAATTACGGCAGAGCAGAGGTTCACGGAAAACATTATTATTCCATTTATTGAAAAGCATTTCTACGAAATATTGAATTCCTAATTTTAAAATGTTATTATTAATTTATCAATTTATCAATTAAGATAAAATATAAAACATTCTAAAAACATTTTATGGCTTCATAGTATTAAATGCAAAGTAAGAAGTCAAGCCTTATAGAAGTCTTCCAAACGATCATTACTATTGACATCCAACCCTTATCGAAACTTTCCCAGCTCTATATAGTTTTATCCGTTTAACAAAAACCACTTTTGAAACTCATAATTGCATAAATCATATCCCATTAAGTTTGATATTCCCGAAACGAAACAATAAATCTTCAAATACGACCATTTCACGCGATACCCCAAAGAAGCATACAACTGGAAGCCCTAAATTTTTCGGTACACATCTCTCTCTCTCTTTCTCTCTCTCTCTCTTGGGGTCCCCAAAGAAACCCTTATAAGCTTCGCGCGCCACTGCAGCTTCGCCCGTCGTTTCTACTCCTTTCCAATTTGTCTCTTTCCCTCTGCAGCAGCAGTAGCAGCAGCAGCAGTAGCAACAGCAGCAGTAGTGACGCTTTCCCCTCGCCCTAGCTACGGAGTTATCTTCGTTAAAGTTTATCCGGGATTCCCGTCCATCCACGAAGCGACGTCTCCTCTCTCTCTCTCTCTCTCTCTCTCTCTTCGTTCGATCGCTTTATACACGCTGCGGTGCTTCGCTTCGCTCCGTCCTTTTAATAAATAAATGAAATTACACGCCCACGCTCGGCACTCCGACTGATTGCGATGTTTAAGGCGACGCGACTCCGTCATCGGTCGCTGCGCTCTACACACGCCTTATACTTCCTCCCCCCCCCTCCCATTCCCACACCCGTTCGGGGAATACGAAAACGCAGTTTCGTTTGTTCGGTGATTCGTAGATTAAATGAGAGGTAGAATGTACTACTATGGGGATTTGGATTAGTGAAAAATTCGCGCGTTGATTTTTCGGCTGATTGATAGTGAATTGGGAACGAGGTATAAAGATAGTTTAACGATCGGCACGTGTATATAAAGAAAAAACTGTTCTTGGAATACAGTTACTTTGCAGAGCTTTGCATACAAAAACTGGGAAAAAAATCTTTTCACGGAAATTATAAGAAACAGAAACCCTGTAGTGAATATTTTTCATTTGTATTGTTATTTCTAAGTATACGTGATGATAGTATGGGATTTTACCTTCTGAGGAAAAGCAATACAATATTTTACGGTTATACTCGGTTTTTCTTATAATAAAATTTTCCAGAAATTCATCTACCTGTCGACCCGAAAGTAATCTGAATAATTTAATGAAATCATTATAGAGTAAACCGTTTAACACGCGACCGATCAAAGCTAATGAGTTTAATCCTATCACACTTCTCTCGCATTCAACATCGTCAACAGATCATAACTAATAGCTCCCTTAATTCCTCATTACGTTCCACATTGCGACTATATTCGTTCCAATCAAACCTCATGCCTCCCTTTAACAAAAAAGAAAAACCCTCCTCCACCTTTCATCCAGCCAATCCGACATCGCTCATCACAGCCACAAATCAAATCACAAGAGTTCCGTGCGCTCTCTTTGCCGCTACAGTTCACTTATACTTCAGGCCGCAAAAACCAGCGCAACGGTCATCATCCGTCCAATTACAATCGTTATACCTCTCCCTCTACCTCTCTTGATTATCCCGGTCCACTTCACTCTCTCTCTCTCTCTCTCTCTCTCTCTCTCTCTCTCTCTTTCTCATTTCTTTTCTACCGCCATCCATCGCCGTCGCACTGCGACGACGACGCTTGCCTGGTCGTTCGCCCGCGCGTCTATCGGGTAAAATGCTCCTGGGAGCAGCGTGCAGTCTCGAAATGTAGCCTAGATAGCGACGCCAACGCCGGTTGCCGGTCCCTAAAGTATATTTGCATTTGCATTCGGTAATTAAACTCCTTCCCAATTCCCGTGCAATATCGTCGCCATTTTGCGCGAGCTCGCTTGCGTTCTACCCTGGTCTTATCGAAGTTCCGTGTGACAGAGGGAGAGAGAGAGAAAGCGGAAGGTGTGCGCTTTGCAGCGTCCTGGTGGTTCTCTCTCTCTCTCTCTCTCTTCCCTGCTGCGAGGGTATAGAGCTGGTCCCTCGTAATCATACCGCGGTTGTTTCGCTTACGCGGGGGGGAGTGGGAGACAGTAGGAGGGGAAGTTTTACAAAGGACAATGATGAGGAGAGCTTTGTCTCCGGATGGCAGAACGCGTCCTGTATCTTACTCTCCCCCGTTCCTTCGCTGCGTGTCATTTTGTCTTTAGGTGCACATGATGCATCTGGTCGGTTTGACGAAATTGCGTTTTGTATATATTAGGAGTTTTTTTTTTTAAACAGAAAGAATGTTTATTATAATACGGCGTAAGAATGAAATAATTGTAGAATTTTCTTTTATGTGGAATACTCGAACAAATGAATTTACCATGTAATCACATATATAGGCACAAGGAGAATGTTATTATGCTCTACAAGTGTTAATACCAAACTTGGAAGTATGCAATCATATTTTTGTATTACTGGTTACAATATAAATCATTTCCTTTCTCTCTGTATCCTTCCTCTTAAAACCCTGAGATTATTATTTCTAGAACATTTTATAAATTATTGTACAAGTATAATAAGATTCATATTTTAATGTGCATTTAAATATAGATTATTTTTTTCATTTATATCTTCTCTAAAAAATTTCATATCGGTGTAATATGTGGGAAAATCTACGGCTTTCAAATATTATTTTACATCAAATAATAAATGTACTGGAATACTGTGTTAATATTGCTCCTACATTACTCAGTGTATCCAAAAACAAAGATAATTATTTAAATTATTATAACTCTCAATAAAATATGCTGTCGATGTTCAAGGACTTTCGATGTAAAATCATTTTCTCGCTAAGAAGTTATTATGCAACATTATATCAAATGAAATTTTCCATTTCGCGTTCGGTGCTTATACGGGTCGAAAAAAAGTTAATTGAGAAACAGCTCAATCGTAAACATCGATTATTGCCTCTTATTCCGCGAAAAATTATTACATTTTCCACATTTTCTGACTCGTTACTACCTTAAATAGCCGCCACTCACACAATGTATATATATATATATATATATATCTCGTCCATATATATATATATATATTCCACGTATCAACCGCAGCGCAAAAGAAATTTCCTTTCACGATATATCGCGCTCTGACGAGAGCTCATCATCCAACATGCCCTTTGATTTCAGCAAAAAGATGAGGCAAGAGGGGAGTATGAGAGCATGTAATAACGCCGCTGCTATCCAGCCAAAGTTCATTCTTACAAAGTGCATCGATTAATCACTGGCCGTCCCCTCGACGCGTCGCTGCGTTATAATTAAACGCTGAGATTATGTATGTAATATGCATCGAAAAATATATATACACACACGTTTATATACTAAAGGGCCTGTAATTACCTTCGTATTTGTTTATAATGATGTCGCTGTGATGTTTTTCATTGACACGGCCACGCCGATTTATCATTCTGCCGGTGTTCGTCGGTTTTTCTCGTTCGTTGGCTCGTGTTAATAGTATATGTGTACTTTCACCAGCGATTTCGGCCTTAGCCTCTGCAGGCGAAGGTTTCATCGGTTGAGTTTTTTATTCATGTCTCGTGCATTCGTTCAGCCTCGAACTTCAGTTTTGAATTGTTCTCGGGATTCAATTTCCTTATTTAAGAACGAAGGTGAGAGTGAATGACACTTCCTTTCGGTGAAATATGGGACATGGGGTCGATGCACGGTTAACGCAGTTTTGTTTGGCAATTATAGTGTGTTTTGCAACTCGTGACTGGCTTTCTCATCGGTTCTTTCAAGTCAAGGGAACGAATTTCATTTGTTTTGCGCACTGTCAGGAGACTGTGCGAAAATGTATGATTCGAATGCTTATCGAAATTACATCATTTACATTGTGATATAAGTGTCTTATTGTGTGAAATATCTATAGATATATATTTATTTATTTTGAGAACTGCTAAAGCCAGTAAATACTGGAAAAGTGTAAGGCGAAGCGAGTCACTGCAACTGCAAGTATTATCTAGTTGAAACAATCAAGTTTGCGAGCAATTTACTTATTTATGAAATAACCTTATTAGCCTTCATTTTGACGTGTATCCTTTGTACAACAACATTCTACTTATTGAATTTTATAACATCTTATTTGCAGTTAAATAACTAACCTTAAAATTCCAACAACATTTAAATTAAAAGACTACCAGTAATTTTTGTATCTAAAATTACTGTTATATTATGTTGTATTATGTAAGTGCATCCTATTTTACTATTTTCATGTAATAGTAAAAACTATTCGAATTTAGTAAGATTTATAATATTTGTTATCAAGAAAAATTAGTTACATCTGTTAAAGCAATCAATTATACAATTTAATATATAAACATTATAGTAATATCGACTATCTTTCTTTCAATAGTATTATATCTCTATGTATTAGTATAGCTATAGTTTCTTTAGTCAAAGGCAAAAGCAAAATAAATATTTGAAATATTACTACTCTGAAATGATGTTTAGCGACAGCCTACACAATAAGTGTAAATCTATTTTCAATCTAACTAAAAAAATCCGCAATACAAAAGTACTGATACCTCGGTAATGGAAAATTTTCGACATACACATACAATTTCGCTTCCTCCTTCACCTTATAAATTAAAATTTCACCTTCATCCGCGCAACGATACATATACATTATTCAATAAGCAGTTAACCATCAATTACACTTTTCTCCCAACATCCTTAACACCGCTAAATAACTACAACAATATTTCATATCTTTCTTTCTGCACTTTCCGTCTATCATGTATACAAACAAGTTTATTTTCCCACATTCAAAAAAACTAAATACACACTTGCCTTCTTTTTCCAGCAACCAACCATTTAAAAACCTCGTTTGCCATCAGTTATATACCATTCTCTCTCAACTTCCGACACTCTTCCCTTCTACACTCGCGTGAAAGCTGTACCAGCATCGCTTACACTATATACACCCGCACACCTTCGCGAATCTCAGTGGCACGAGCTGTAGCGTACGATTAATCACGTTGTCGCGCCGGCCGAGAACGAGAGAGAGAGAGAGAGAGAGAGAGAGAGACAGAGGAAGCTTCGGGTATTTAACGGTAATTGAACATCTATGACTCGCCCGCGTGCACGGGCAGCAAAACTTTATAGCTATCTATATATAGAATTCGCGGTACTGTACATCGTCCAGCCTCCCTCGTGCTGAGAAATTCAAGGGAGAGAGAGAGAGAGAGAGAGAGAGAGAGATACGTACTTAGCGCCAGAGGCAGCAAGAGACGGGTGCGATATTAACGAGCGCAAAACGCGAGCGTATACGCATACAGAAGACTGAGAGAGCAAGTCTCATGCCAAATCGCTCGTTCTCTCTCTCTCTCCCTCTCTCTTTCTCTTATACGCCTTCCGTCCTTTTCTCGTGATTATCATCGTCTCGCGAGTTTTCTCTCGTTCTCACTTATCGCGCGCGTTTCGTCTTCATCTCCTACCTACTATATGCGCTATACTCTCTGCCAGCGAAAGCAGCGTGAGTACGAGAGTAAAGAGAGGTAGAGGACGGGGGGAGGGGAGGAAGTAAGTATAAAGTTCTTGTGTGATTTTGGAAAGGCGATAATTGCTAGGGGTGGAGGAGAAGGAGGGGATATATATGTGTGTGTGTGCGTATGTGTGAAGTTGTGCAGTCTGTGCGATGATTTTTCGCGATTGCGCACGTCTTTGATCTTGCTGAATGCATGTGCATTGCACAGTCTAGGGACGTTTTGAATGTAATCAGATGAAATGAGAAAAGGTAAATACATCGTAGTTCTCGTGTTTTTTTTATTAATTATATTTTTATTCAACTGAAACATTCATCGTTAAATTAAAGTATGTTCGTTTTGTAATTTGAATATTTTAATTTTTTTAATAGCTTGATTTCATAAGCCAATTTATGGAGAATTTCCAGATTTTTAAAAGTTTTCTGGAGTACCATTATAATAATTATCTTTTTCACTGTACCAGATAAAAAGATCAGAACTTAAACTACATATCAACATGTTATACTAATCAACTATTCGAAAAAGTACTTGATCGTTTCGTCGATTAGACATTTTGATTTTTCCGTGAAATTAAAAAAACTTTTGAACGACTTCTATCTTTTGACCATCATTTTCGAGAATTTCACGTAAATGCAAGTAATACAATGAATGAATACAGATATTATCGATGCAATCTACTATTCCACGTACGGTAACAGGGAAAATCCGTATCAAGCTTGTATTCCATTCACGAAGCTAAATATAAAAAAAACAACATCCTGAAAAACGTGCACATTTTAATTAGAACATGAATAGACGCTTCTGCTCGATGCACAAGTACTACCATCACGTGCTACATTTACGCTTTTTTTTTTGCAAATCAATCAAATGGAACACGCATTGCGCGTTGTCAGATATATTCTACGTATCCTTTCAGTGATTGATTTATTAGACTTTTGATTAAAAGTAAATACTGAATCTGATTTTTTTTTCATTTTACCAATATAGAATATAAATTCCTTTATATATCGTGCTTGTTTTTTATTCTCAGCAAAACGTTTTTTTCCACCAATCCACACCTATGTTGTTTATAATTAAAACTTCCATCACTGTTATAGCAATATTATGAAAAAAAAATATACTCAAAAAAAAAACGTTTATCGCCATTCGTTCATAGTACCAAAACATCCCTACAAAGTCCCCTGCCTGCCAACGAGCACGACAAATCCCGATAAAAATCTCGCTTCATTAATACATCTCCTCTCTCTTTCTCTCCCACCTCTTCGTCCCTTACTCTCGTGTCTCGTGTGAGAGTTATCTGCGTTTTCGACCGCGCACAGCCCGCAGCTTTCCACGCGCTCGCTTGCGCCACGTAAATCGCATCCACGAGTGAGGCGGAGAGAAACTACTATCACCACTTCTCCTCTCCACCGTGCGCGTCCTCGCTCTGATTCATATTAATGGAAGGCGCTATTTTCTCGTTTAAGTCGCCGGAAACGCCGGTTAGCATTCGTCCCCGGGATCGTGCTTTGTCATCGGGCGTGGGTGGCAGCATGGTGTGTATATGTACATATATATAGCACATACTGAGAGTAGTAACGGCGATTTTTCGGCGATTCAATGCGGCCACAGTATAAGGCAGCTCAGAGGTTCGTATAGGGGATGGGGGATTAATGGAAGCGAGCCACGCCGGTACGTTATTATATAATAAATCAGCGGGAGAGTTTTCATAAAAGCGCCTCATTAATCTCGCACGCGCGCAAGCACATACACTAGGGTGTTATATATATATGCGTGAATGTTTCGTGTACTTTTGGCCCCGTTTATGTGTATTATTGCAGGGATCTTTGGTATTTCCGGTGTCGTTTCACAGTGCGTGATATTCAATGGCGATGTCGCAATGACGCATGACGATACAACATGCTGCTCATTGTCGCGCGTTTATACGTGTGTTTTTGTATATATGTGTGTATGTATACGAAAGTGTATCGGATAATTTGTTGGATAAATAAATGTTGCAGTATGTGCGCGGTCGCGTCGCGTGTGTTATTTTTGTACATAAAGGAAAGTAATTGCACGCGGTGCGTTAGGAGTAAATAAATGTCTATAGATATATATTCTGTTGTTACGTGCGCGCGAGCGCGTCAATGAAGATTAATTCCGAGAGCGAGATAAGTATGAAGTTAAACAACGAAACGAGAACGAAATGCATTTAGAAAGAATGCAACAACGGGTATATATAGATATATATGCGTGCGGCGTTCTTCGCGCAAACTTTTGTAATCTAACGGTAATAATATAAAAAGTTACGACAACTCGTGTTTTCAAATAATTAACATGATTTAAACTTAATAGTTGGTTTGAAGTACTGTTTCCTCTCCTCACCATCCTACCCGGAAGTCGCGCGTAAACTTTAAAGTAGGAGAGAAGTTGAAAATTTCAGTTTCGAAACTTTTCGCATTTTCCTAAAAATATTAAAACTGTAATACGCATATAATTAAAATAAACTCGCCTCTATCTTCGCGCGATTTACGCTGCGCTAACGCGAGAGAAAGAAAAAAAAAAGAAGAAAAGAACTGTACACCACAAAAGGGAGAAAAATTTAAGCGCGCGACAAGTGGTAGAGCGCAAAGGCAACTCTTATTCTTAGAAATTCGCACAGGACGTGCGCTAGACGCGCGCACCGATTCGAAATAACGTAAAACTGCGCAGCTCACCTCGTTCTTCTGGGAACTTTTCAAATCTCCCGCCACTTTGGTACCTGCGAAAATTAACGAGCGACCTATATTGCGAATAAATTACCTCCCTCCTTCCTCTCTCTTTCTCTCTCTTTCTCTCTTCGCGACTGTATTCCTCGGCGAAGCTGCGCGCGCAGTTCATTCATTAACTCAAGACGATACGCAAGAGCATGCGCGCGCACCTTCTTCGCGAGCACATATAACGCGATATCACAATTTCCCCTTTGCCCTACAAACTGCCAAGCGGAAACTAACTTTAAGGGAGTGAGGGTTGGAACGAAGAAAAGGAGGAGGGGGAAGGAAAAAATTTCCCTCGCCTCGTGTAAAAATCGATCTTAACTCCTCGCCCACGCCGTCGCTGCCGCTGCACGCGAAACTTCCGATCTGCCTCCCTGGATTTTTAACTTTATCTACGAAAAAAAAGTAAGTACTACGCGGTGGCGCAAAAAAAAACGAAGAGACGTCCAATATCGCGCGCTGGAGTAAAAATTGCATATTCCAATCTTTCCGCTTTCATAAGGCAATTTTTTGCCTTCACCTTACCGACACGATGTATACATAGAATGAGAGTGAGAGAGAGAAAGAGAGAGAGAGCAACGCTACATACCGCGACGGTGGCAGCCTCCGTACCACGTCTTCATCGCTCTGTCGGGAATTCGCGGAAGGAAACAGCCGTGCACAGCCATACGTCCATGGCTTTAGTGCGCAATAATCGTTTGAAAGTCCAAGGGGGGCAACATAGCTATAGAACGTGACGGTGTATTCCTATTTTTGCTCAAATCGCTCTCGGGCCGTCTTCTCTTTTCATGTCGTGCTGCGGCGCTGCAAAAGTTGCCCGCGCGAGAGCCACTGAGACGCGTCAGCGGCGTCGCGGATCGAAGTAAGAGAGAGAGAGAGAGAGAGAGAGAGAGAGAGAGAGAGAGAGAGTCGAGGTGAAAAAAGAGGAAGTAAGCCGCCGACATCGACGCCGTTGAGGTCGAGGCGAGACTCGTAAAAGATTTAGAAGGCTGAGAGAGGAGTGGAGAAAGAGAAAGAGAGAGAGATAGAGAGGGAAAGGTTGTTAAGGCAAGAGTGTGGGCCCAAGAAGGTGAATGGTATTCAGGCCCTTGGAGACCTGTTTACCCTTCGGAATGTCGAGGACAATGATTTTGGGTTAGATTTAAAAGATGGCCTGCTGGAATAGCTGCTACGGCACTATGGTGGTACTTTTACTGATGCGAAAGTGGAGTACCGAGTAATATTTAATATTTATATGCTGACCGAGCGTATAATATTCGTAAATTCTCGGTTTGAGTTAAAAATTTTATTCGTTAGTTATAAAGTGTATATATTATCGAAGTGATCATTGTTATTTGGGCCAATAATTTCGCGTTAACTATTTTGATTTGGATGTGGCTAATAATAATTTTAAATATTGGTGATATTTGATTGACCTAATAGATGAAGAAATAAAATAAATGGATAAACTTACCTGAATTCGTATACACAATTTGTATAGTTTTATATATATGTATATATGGATTAGTATAAATACAAATAATGGTTAAACATGCTATTGTACGGATGAACTGTACACTACAGTAGCTTTAATTAAACTGATAAAACCTCTCTGCGTCTCTTTAGTTTCTTTATAAAATGAAAGTGTTATAGTGTCGTTGTTTTGAGCGATAACGTTCGTGATTGAAATAGTTAGTCCTTTACAAGTATATACCGGAAAACTATCGATATTATACTGATAACATTATTTTTGCAACAATAATTCAGTAAAAATACTATATAATTGTAATTATCAATCAATTATTTTCAAGTACGCAGTAGAAGCACGGATATCTTAACTATAGAACTCATGTAGTAGTATTAACAGAAGTTTATTTACGAACAGCTGCTAAATTTCGTGTATATAGCACGGTCCTACCCCGTATAGGCCGTCTCGACGTCAATAACCCCCATAATCCCCAGCCGTCGTAAAAGGATAGGACCGCAATGGTAAAAGTTATAAAACGCGAAAATGGCAGTGGGACTAAATAGAGCAAGAGAGAGAGAGGAAACACGAAGAGACGTCTTACTCTCTCATATACTCTTCCGGCAATTTAAGAGGCAATGCACTCACACTCGAGGATAGTTGTAAAATAAGAAATGCACGTCGTATAGTGGCGAGCAATTTATTTATCTAAACCACGTCGTATACCAGAGTACCATATATCTGTATATTAGCGTCATTTCGAGCCATTTACGCGTTTAAATTGACGAAGACGACACTATTAATTTAGCTCAATGCAAATCTTAATAAAACGATAAAAAATCCTATTTTTTTGTTGTTCTTTCTGGAACGAAACTCACGATGATTTACGAGTCATTGTCTTCTAATAGGATCTGTGTTACTCATTACTTAACGCTTTTAATACGTAGGTATGCGCGTAATCGAATTATAAATTCATCATGCACACGCCTACATGTCTATTATGAGATTTGTGAAATAACAATAAGCGTTATTGTAGCGTTTAAATAGATAATATCGCTTTTCATTAATATGGAAGTGGAGTATTAGATTAAAGTCGTCAAGATTTAAGAGAAAAATTTGTTATCTTGAAAACATATATAGCTACTGACATATTTTATGATAGAATCGTAGTAGTATAGGATACACGTGATACTCGATATTTATTAAAAACCGATCTACATTTTATAAAACTGTATTTTTTCCGATTGCCTATATCTATTACACATGCTGCGTAAATATTAATACAAGGTCAGGATTACAGTAAAAATAGCTTTAAAATTAATTAGAATGTATAAGTATATATATAAAATACTCGCAGAGAAGTTGCGCAATAGACCTGGGAAGATCCTTGAAAATATTATTTCAGAATATGATTATGCCATGTTATCACTCGCTTAGTGCGCGCGTATAATTACCGTATCTCAATACAAATTTCTCATGTTGATTTATTTCATTCGGGAATATACATATATATATATATGTATATATATAGATATCGCGCGTACACGTGCTGCTGTTTTCATTATACAGCGAAGGAAGCTCTCGTGTCATCTCCTCCTCGATAACCTAAATACCCGCGTCACATGACTCGAATAGCATCTTATAAATATACACACACACACACACGCCTATTTATAAGTTAATTAAAACTTTCAAACATCCTCTGCGATGTATATTTAAAACTCTCCTTCTAATTAACTACGAACCTGCTATAAAAGACATTTGAAAAAAAGAAATAACACATCTCTTAATGCCTATATAATAAGAATAATTATATAAGACACGCAATAATACACGTTGCATATATGGGTATATATTATAAGAAAAAGAAAACTTACCGTCATGTGAATCGTAGAGGTAGATGATCTTCTTCCAACCGTAGTGTCGCACAGTATCGATGATGGCTTGGTGGTAATCCGGCCGCATGCTTATGGCGAAGTCGACAAGGCCGGACGACGGCGTCAGGACCTGCGAACACAGGAACATCCCCTCAGCTCAACGTTCACTCTCTCTGTCTCTCTCTCACCTCGCCATAATCTCTCTCTCTCTCTCTCTCTCTCTCTCTCTCCCTCTTGCCTCTCCAGATTTTCCTCGTCGCTACGCCTAGTTTGCCCTAATCCCGCGTCCGCGCGCAAGTGAATACTAAACACCGCGCGCGTGTTTATTGCCCCTTCCTCCGCGTGAGCGAGCGCGCGCTCACGGATAGATTAAGGAAGTTTGCGCGGCGAGCGCTGTAAGCGCAAGAATGAGATCGCGAAACGCCGCAAGATAAGCCTTTGTACGAGGGGATGCCGCGGGGTGAGAGGATTTCGGGGTAGAGAGTGAGAGAGAGAGAGGGGAGAGGAGAAAGGGGAGAGGGTGGATTAACGGAGCGATTTTCGCGACGATGTTGATGGGGCTGTTGGCGCGAGGATTGTCAGCTACCGCGTGCTCCTGCTGCTTCTGCTTCTGCTGCTTCTGCTGCTGCTGGTGTATATAGTGGTAGTTTTGATTGATGGAGGGACGAGCGTCAGGCGACGCGATGCGTTGAGCTGTGATTTTTGGTAATGGAACGGTTTTATCTTGCCGTCGTTTGATTAAAAGCAGAGAGAGAGAGCGAGATATGCAAGGATACGTGGAATGTTCGATCTGTCTCTTTCGTGTTTTATTTTTTCGATAAATCAAAATGGAATATTTGGATTTTTTATGCGCGAACGGAATCTTGTCGATTCCCGATCAGTAATCTGTCGAATTTTTTTTTTTCGCGTGGATCAAATTTTTGTAATTCGTGGCTCGAAGAGTGAGACGATTCATTGTACCATTAGAGTGCAGTTAATTTTTTTTTGCGATGCACCGTTTTATTTTGTGTAAATGCACATGCTATAAAGTTTTGTAATATATATCTCATCAATGTGTACAGTTTTTTTAATTAATATGAGATATAAAATAGATTGAGAAACGTAACTCGTTTATTACTAAACTTTCATACACTGTGCGATGTACTGGAGCGAAATCTAATTTTTATATTTTACAGCCAAACAATAAATTGCAATTTTAATTTTATTACGCAGGAGAACTATTTGCACTGTGCGTATATAAAGTTAATCCAGTTATTCTTTCCAATAATGTAATTACTCTATAACAAAATTAACAAAAGTTGTGGACTCTGTACCATCATACTGATACTACAAAAAGTTATTGACAAACAGGAAATAATAAACTCAAAATTTTAATGGGTTTTTATGGAAAAAACTACACATGAATTAAAAATAGTAATGCAAATGTAATCATTTAAAGTTTAATTCCACATTTGACCGTAAAACTAAGCATCTTTTCGTACACTTAACGAACCTCGACAGTAGCAATCTGGCATCTAAAAACGTAGCCATAACCCTCGACATTCGGTCCTCCGATTTAAACGATTCCGGTCGCGTTTGCATGACTGCGTTCACCGTAGCGGCTCTTCCCATCCATAAACTTCAGTAAACACGCGCACACGCTGGTGAAATGTAAATTTTGAGTCTTCTTCAATGTATTTCAAAGCATCATCGAAACGATTAAAATTTACATTCTCCTGCGCGCAGACGGTAGAGAACGAGTTTTTGTCTCTGCCCGGTCACTTAATAGCCGTACGCGATGCCACCCGCCCGCGGCTAAAGTGAAAGACACAGCGTGGCGTTCGCGGAAAAACGACTCCTCCTCGTCGTCATCATCGTTGTGCAATAGTATATATTCCAAGACGACAGCAGCGGCAGCAGCAGCTGCAACGCGTTCGCCTTATAAAATGATTTAACTGCACTTGTTATGCGACTTACGCTGAATAATCGTTATGGATGTGGAAGTGCGCGTGCGCGCGGACTGATAGAGATGCAAGGTGTACACGCGGTGCATGACTAAACGACAATAAAGGATGATTTTTATGAGAGATTGTTATTTTCTTGCCTCTGAAGTTAATTTGCTGTATACATTTTGCTGTAATCCTGTTCTTTCCAAGATTTTCATAGCGAAGGTCTCGCGATAGAAAATGAGACCGACATTTGAATCTTTTAGATCGAATCATGAGTTTGCATTTCATGTGCTTTAATTAATCAGTGTTTTGATTGCGTTGTAAATACAGAAATGACATGTTTATAATTGAATCTTTATAGTCCAGTTTGAGATGATTATTAATTTATGTTTATAGGTCATGCAAAGTGATCAAAATATCAGTCGGATACTATTTTTAATGAAAAATCTTATGCAATTAATAAATTCATAAATTCACGCAAAAATTTTATAAGTATTCTTGAATTGGTAATAATTTGCTTTGATTTTCAAAGATATGGAAGTTAAATATTTCATTTAGTAGATTCTGATAATTGTTTTTTAACGAAACATATAATAGTTTTTATTGCAAAAAATAACTACGTATAATTGATTAATCACTCAAAATTGCTGTCAATCGTATTACGTATTTGAAAGTAACAACGCGGTATCCTTGCATCATTTCCGCGAATAGAAATAATTAAAGTTTTTACTAGTCAAATTATCTTTTATATAAACGGTATTTTTAATAAGTTTACTTGCCTTATTTTTTATGGTGTAATTTCAGTTTCATGAACTGCATTAATAATAGCAAAAGAGATCTTAAGTTTTACTCAAAATACAACCATATAATGATAATTTTCTCAGTCATAAAAGTATGAATGGCGTCTATATAACCGGACGCGAAACTGGTATTCTTTTTGACAAGATTACGACATTCAAATGCATTCATAATATTTTACTACGTATAATATATACAATGCGTTTGAAAATTGAAGAAAATAAATAGTAAATTGTGTTAAAAAATTTTTTAATCTGATTATTTTTATAATGTTGTATCTTTGAATAATAATTGTTTTTTTTCAGATTAAAGATAGAAATTTACGTAAAAATTGAAACTATAATGAATTGTAACTCGTGAAAATCTAGCTTAAATTAAATAATATCTATATGAAACGAAGTAAATGGACTTGTGTGGTTGACTAGCAATGTTCTTTAACAGTTTCTTAATAAGACATTAAAACATCCTTTAATTATTTCGATTAAAAAATATTCATTATACGTAATTATCATGATGCTTGTTATTATGATTAAATGTAGTACACCGTCAATTTGGTGACTTTACCCACGAGTTTTCAAAGACACAAAGCGAAATAAACGTCTGTATATCACTTCTCTGAAAGACAGTTTCTTTTGTGTTGATTAAGACACTGGCAAAGTTGTATGTTTTTATACTCTTGTGACGATTAATCTTCAAAACGCTTTAGTATGCTTGGTCCTTTCTTTGCTTTTGTTGCTTTCACCCATACAAAGAGCGCTGTTAAATTTACAGAAGTTAAATTGTTAATTTAATTCCCTCACATACTTTTCAAAAAATTAAGCTTTAAGTTCTATTGTTATTTTTGTTAAATAACCTATTCTATTTTATATAAATATATTTATCTTTTGATAGCGCGTTAAACTATTTCTGTTGCGTGTATAATCGAATGTGAAACTATATACGAATTCCATTCATCAGCGTTAATTAAAAAATATTTTGCAAATATTTTAAGTTACATACACACGGAATGTCAACAAAACCATGAACAGAAAATCGAATGATGAGGAATATCTATTACTCATGTGTATACAGCCAAACATCATGTTAACTACGCTCGACATTGTTATATCCAAGAATAGCATTTAACTATAATTGGCGTCGACTCACTGTCAGCTACATAAGACGTTCCACAGAGGCCTAATTCACTGTCAATTACGATGGGTGCCATGCTGATACGCAGGTTTCTGCCAATATTGTATAGAGTATCGTACATATGCGCTAATTAATATTAGAAGCATCAACTGCCATGTGTAATTGTATCTTCTTTTTTTTAATTTCAAAGTGCACGGCAAAATCATCTCAATTACATATGAATTTCCATCAAACGTCGGCAGTTGTATTGATGAACAATATACTACTAAAGTTATAATCTTCGCTATTTTAGCACAGACGAGTACTACATTTAATCATACTTTTAACAAGAATCTCATACAATTCTAATAAAATTTACAATAATCTTCATGTCAAAGTATCTGAAATATTATTAAATCTTGAAAAAAGCACATAAATCCAGACCCATCGTCCTTGAAACAATTATACATCGCAGTTCGCATTCAAAGAGCAATGCCCTCTCTCCCTACCATTGAGCACGAATCTCAATGCAATCCAGTGTCTCGCAGTGACGGTATGAGTAATACAGACAAGTGCACTCACCTTCTCGGGGAACCACGGCGTGACGAAGGGTATCTGAAAGGTGTTGCTGTACGAGTGTAGAATGTCGAACGAGTCTGGATTGACGGCGCCGATCATGGAGAAAACCCCACTGGTGAAACGGTTGCATACTGTAACAGAGAGAAAAAAAGAGGCATACCTCGTTGTAAATCCCCTTCTTGGCAATTAAAAGTCGACATTCATACCCTCGACTATACGGTAAAGTACATTCATACATGCGCGTGTGAGGAAAAAAAAAGGAAGTGGCGCGGCCTGCTGTAAGGGTATAAGAGCGAACAAGACACCACAGCGTAGGGGCAGCTAAAATGCGTCGCAAATTAGCATGACAAAGGCGCGGCCGCGACTTCTATAAGCGAGTAAATTGCATCTCCGCGGCATAACTTTTCCTTTTTATCTCGCTACCTCTCTCTCTCTCTCTCTCTTTTGAGAGAGGCGTCTGCCTGCCTGCCCACCCGCGCACGTGGACACGCTGGCGCGTTATACGCTTCGTCCTCTCTCTCTTTTTCTTTTCTATCTTTTTTTTTACGTCCTCGTCCTTTTTCTCTTTGCGTTTTGTTTTAGCCGAGCTCTTTTCTCCGTATACCGGCGAAATACGTGTGCGCGAGTGCACGAGGAGCGTAAACAACGCCTCGCGTAGCAAAGTGTCATGTGTCGAGACTATATGCACGCGCACGTGTGTGTACACACGCACTTGGGTTTGTATATATATATATACATATATACATATAGTAATTGTACACTATGTGTATGTGTGGGTGTGTACGTTTTAGGAGCATCGGCTTTGCCCAGTAGACGCTTTCCCTGATTGTTTGCGAATTTAGAGTATTTATGTCGCCTCGCGTGTAGTTGTGCAACACGAGTTTGTGATATAGGAAAGTAGCTGTGTTTGTAATTTTGTAATGTTTTATTGTGCTGATGATTACGCGCAGCGTTAAAAACGTCATTAAGCATTAGCGAGTGTCGAAGAACTTTTAAATCATACTTATGTAATTTTTGGTTGGAGCAAAAAACGAACAGGTAGTTAGCTGGTTTTACGCTTTGATTCGACTGTAATTGACTTTTGAGCGTCTCTGTAATTAAAATGTAATTAATATGATGTGCTATAATTGGTACGAGGAAGGTGCAGTAATTGCTTATGCATGCGCAGGCATTATTAAGTAATAACGTCAACTTTATATGAAACGATTTAATTAGGTAATACCTATTTAAGACAGTTAGAGGAAAACTTCTAATAAAACTTCAATATGTTGACATTAGCTGTAATTGCAGTTATATGACATTATTATAGTGCCTATTAATTATGAATATAATATTGCTAATTATCGACAACCATTAATGAACTCAAAGGAACAACATTGATTGGCAATATGATGAAATTAGACGGAGGAGAAGACGGTTTTCACTTTATGTAATATAAGTATAAGTATAGAAAGATAAATGATTTTGAAAAGCCACTCTATACAGCGACAGTTTGGAAAAAGTAGAGAAACAGTTGTAACATGAAAGTAAAAGAAAAGTTGGGCACACTACAACGAATAGCCGGGGAAATCTTACAAGAAAGGTATTCAGTCACCATAAGTAGCTCTGATTGCTCGGTTTCTTCGACCACTTTCTCTCTCCCTCTCTCATTTTCACCCTCTCTTTTCACCCACCCACGCTCTCATTGAATCCCTTTTTTAATTCAACTACTGCGATTTTATTTACTCCTCGGCGCTTAATAATGGCGGACGAGTCTTAACTGGCCCCGCGCGGGGCGTAAAAAAAACTGAATTAGGCGCGATTCAATTAAGCTCGTGAAACTCCTTAACAAAATCAGGCCGCTAACAACGAAGTAGCGTGCGAGAAAGCGACGGATAGAAAGAAGAGGAGAGGGAGGGAGTGAGAGAGAGAGAGAGAGAGCTAGAGCTACGCGAGCGCGAAAACTCATTTACCCGTCCCCTCGGAGACCCGAACGGAGGTATTTCTCGCCTTGTTCTCTCTCGCTCTCTCTCTCTCTCTCTCTCTCTCTCTCTCTCTCTTTCTCTTTTTCTCCCCCACCGCGCAAACTCCGGCAAACTAACGCAATAAACGTCGCGCGCGTCAGGAACGGCGAACAACGTGTGATCGAGGCGAATGCTTTTTGCGTCCGCGTTCGCTCGCGCGCGTTTCCCAGCAGCCGCGTGACGCTCCGAATTAATAAACGCGCCGGTCGAATGACATAAAGTACTCGGCGTACGAGAGCGAACGTGAGAGAGAGAGAGAGAGAGAGAGAGAGAGAGAGAGAGAGAGAGAGAGAGAGTGCAATAAGGCCGCGAGACGAAGCGACTTGGTTGGCAGAGTTTGAAAAATCGCCTGATGCTGGTGACTTTTTTCGTGCAGGTGCAGCGGGTCAGCATTTTTTTTTTTTTTTTTCAAAAATATCGGAAACGGATTTAACGTAAGGCACGAATGAGTTGTAAGGGTACAGTGGTGTAGGATTTTTATTTGCGAAGTAGTGGGCTGACAATTTGAAAGGCTGTATGTTGGAATAGTGTATGATTTAGGTCGAATTGCCCGGTATATATACAAATATTGTGAAAATCTTGTTTTTCAATACGAGATTCAGTTGAATAAGTTTTGAATTGAATAACTTTACGTGTATATAAAAAATAGTATTATACAAACTATTATAATAGCTGGTATAATAACCGATATAAAAAATAAATATTTACTGTTCGAAATGAGAAAATTTTGAAATAAAATATCTAATAATCTCAATATAATTTTTTAGGGGGTTTTAAGAGAGTCGACCAACGATGTTTGTATACGCATTAAAATTTAATATCATGCTCGTCATTCAGAAAGTAAAATGTCATGAACACATTTTCCTTATAATTCTCCGTCATCGTACAGAGGCCAAACATTTCAGCGAAGAACATTTTTTAATAAAGCGCGATGCATCATTTTTCCAGCGCGGCTCCGAAACGAAAAATGGAGCGCGAACCCCGGCAAAATATGACAGCGTGGCGCGAAATGCAGCCAGGATTTTTGTTCATGCATAATACTCCGAAAAATCGTTGCTAACTACTTTAGCAGAAAGGTTCTCAAAAAAAAGTTACAGTAAAAATTCTTTTTTCCCCCATTTTTTGTTCCTGAGGATATTATTTTATTATGCAAAAATATGCATTAGAGTAAGATCCATTAATATTCAACGTAAAACATCTTTTTTCTGATGTTTCTATATAAATAGTTGATAAAATATATTATCATGACAACATTACTTTTTCAAAAATGCTCTTGCAAGTTTTGGAATTTTATTGTTAAACCACCTTCACATCTAATGTAAATTTTTATGAAAAATAATAATGAAAATTTAAACCAGAATAGCATAAAAATTGAAACAATATTTTATCAATATTCGAAACAGTAAAATAATGATAATATATTTTATTTTTACTCCAAAAATTTTTAAATTATTCAGCTATTTTCTACTTTGACGAAATACTAAAAAAAGCGTAATATCATTTGAATATACGCCGCATCGACTAAATTGGAGACTCGAAAGCGAAACATTTCGTGAATTCACTCTGAGGCTTAAAAAACTTTACCCATCCATTCCCAAACATTTTCCCGTACACGATATTTTAAAAAAAATAAATTCGAAAGGCTCGACATTGAAAATTAAGCGTAAAGATTTAGCTTTCATTAACGTCATTTAGAATCGAAAAAAGGTACCTACTAACGACGTAAAATACCATAAAATAAAGATAAGTTTGCGCATTCTATTTACGTATGGTTTTAACGAACAGGAATATACCCAGATGGAAAGCAACATTTTGAAAAAAACAGCCTGTAAATGCTCGACGCACTCCATCAACGTTCCCCTCCGGCAAAAAGGAAAATACGCATATAGTCAGAGCAACAGCAGTAGTAGCGGCACACGCACTCTCGCTTCCACGCCCGTCCTCCTCTCTCACTCTCACCGCCCTTCCCTGCAAAGTGCAATCAACGCTACTTGACGCAGCAACAGCGTCGACGTCGTCGTCCTCGTCGGGAGGTATAAGGCAATTATCTGAAAAGCAGATGGCTGCGGCTTCTACTGTTCGCTCGATATTTTTCGCTTTGACTCTCCCTCTCTTGTTCATGGTGTGCACAGCCTTTTCTCTCTCTCTCTCTCTCTCTTTCTCTCTCTCGCTCTTTCCCTCTCGTTTTCCTGGTTGCCCGATCCCATTTGCCCCCTTCTACCTCCGGCCCGCTGCCTCAGAAATCCTCTTTTCTCCTAAAGGGGATTCTTCCCGCTCGCATGCTGCCAATATCATTTCGTTGCTTCTGCTCCGGCTGCTGCTGCTGTGCCTTTTCTTGTGTGTACGGGACACACCGCAGGAAAAGGGAGAGAGCTAGAGAGGGAGAGAGAGAGGAATATAGCGTTGGACTCGCGAGCGGAATCACGCGGAAAATTCAAATCCGGAAAAAGCCTTTTCTCTTAATGTTCGGGGGCTTTTATTTCGATTTTCCGCACCACCCGAGAGAAGAGGTCGCCGGAAATGGTGAAAAATGAAAGGTTGTCGGGTGTTTGGTACGATGGAATGAGAGATTTAACAGTGAAATGTTCATCAAGAATGACAGTTGTATTTTAATATTTATATACATATATACAGACGAATGATAATAATTTATAATAATTTTTGTTATATAAAATCAATGTTATTTGATGACGATCGAGAAGAAAATTAAAAAAAAAAAAAAATAGCTGTATTGAAACAGACGAAACAAAAGATCGGAATGCTTCATTATTTAAAACCATAAATGAAAACTCGACGTCACCGCACGATCGCCACTTAATTAAAAATTTACTGCGCAAGCGGCGCGCTTAATGCTCTTGCGCCTACTATATATATATATATATAAACAGCGACGCGAGTCGCCCACAATACTATATATATACTCTCCGCTCACCCCTTCCCCCATTCCACCCAAATACTCTAAAATTCAATTCACTTTCCACTTCTGCACTCGCACACGCACGACCGCACAAACCAAAAAAAACTCGGCCACCACAATCGACGTCGTTTCTGTGTCTCCTATATATCGCGTAGCACCAACCGCCGCAAGAATTTCCCTCTCTCTCTCTCTCTCTCTCTCTCTCCCAACGCTATAACGTTTATGCAAATGCACTTTACCCCATAGCAGCAGTACGCGCGGACTCGCAATTTTCATACTACACACACAAACGAGATAATCGACGTCTACGCTGGAAAAGACGGGTAATGCGCGTACCCAGAAAGGATGAGAGAGAGAGAGAGAGAGAGAGAGAAGCGGGCGCGCTTATTAACTCGTTTCGCTTGATCGTTAATTGAGAGCCGCGCCGCAGCGAAAATTGCTCTTGTTCTCGTTTCTCTCTCTCTCTCTCTCTCTCTCTCTCTTTGCAGAGTTTCTCCTCTCGCGAGCGGCTTTTCGCGCTTCTTCGTCTATTCTTTTGCGAGAGCGTATGCACGATTTGAAAGAATATTCGCGCCTGAGCGCTACGAACGGTCGTTAACGCTCGATTCCTTTGTGAAATTACCTCATATTATGATGGTAATGCCGCGGCTTTGTGGTGTGTAAAGTAGCTAAGCTTGCGGGGTCCTTTACTTGTCGATGTCTCATCTCGGAGTTCAGGGAAAAATTATCTTTTGAGTCCAAAATATAATTGATCTTTGGTAAAATTTAAATATATTTGTTTTATCTATAATTGAAATTCTAAAAAAGGAGAAAAATTGCTGTTGTAAAGATACATTAAATATCAGAATGCATATGTTTCAAAAGATATCAGTTTATTTATTTTTTTTTTAAATTACGAACCTATCTATGATTATCTAGACTATGTTAAAAAAAATTGAATAGAAATGATTCTGTTATTTATTCAGTGGAGCATGAAATAACGTCGAACGCGTGTGCAAGCAGATAAAGGCAGAGTAAAGTTAGAAATCAACTATCTAGTGAAATGGCTCCATTAATTGTATAAAATCTAATTATTTTTACGCTTCAAGTGACGTTATGGATGCCAAAAATTAAATATACGTTCATCAAATTTTCTCTTACACCTATATATTTAACTCTCTGAAATTGAAAATTTCCTATAGAAAAATAAATTCTAACAATTTCTCAACTAAAACAATTTCTCTAATAAACTTTACAAGTTAATTAATACAAACAAACTACAACAACATTGATCTCCTTCCCTGTTCCCTCCAATTATCTTCCCCATATTTCTTTTCGTCCCATCCAAGCTTCTTTCACACACTTCGTAACTTTTACTACCCCCTAATCATTCATCCACGCACTTTGCATCCGCATCAAAGGTCACTTCACACGTGGTCAAAGCCTCTCTCTCTCTCTCTCTCTCTCAGCCACCCTCGCGCATAACGACGTAGTCCGACAAACTCACTCTCTCTCGCTTTCCCATCCGCGTACGCTCTCCTGGGCAAAGCAGCAGCGGTGCAGTGGTAACAGCAGGGCGCACCACCACCAACAGCAGCAGCAGCAGCCGTCGAGGTATTTATCGCGACTTCTCTCTCTCTCTCTCGCTCACGCCCTGTGTTCTCCTCCCCGCGGGGCCGCGTTTATATTCATAAGCATAATGGGGACGAGAGGCGGGAGGAGGTGAGCCTCACCGACGCCGCCAGGGCCGATGATGTATACGCCCGGCGTGCACGCGCGCTCGCCCGGTCAAGGTACACGCCCTTTGCTCGCTCTCGCGCGAGCCTCTCTCTCTCTCTCTCTCTCTCGTCATTATTAATCCTGACCGCGCGCGCGCGCATTCCACACTCTACTCCCTATATATGTATGGGTTATATATACGCAAGCCTGTGTGTTATACTCACTCCCACTCCACCTACAGCTTCTGAAATTTATCGCGCGTCAACTCTTCGTCTTTGTATCGTCGTCATCGTCGTCGTCGTCGAGCTATACTACCGGGGTTGTTTCGAGTTAGTGAATATACCTTTATATATGGTCGCGGTTTGAGGTACCCGACCGTGTATGGAATTTTTCGGTAAACCGCGCAATATTTACAAGCTTATAATGCTACTACTACAAGGGCTAATTAAGGAGAAAAAAGTTGTTATCGAGAAATCGAGCGTTTTACGCGCTTGGAGAATGCGTATAATATTAATTAGGCTCGTTTGCAGGCGAGTCGAGTTGCCACGTCGTAGTGTTTATCGGATGTTTCGGGTTTCGACGAAGAGAGGATACGGTGCGTATGGGTGTATACCTACATACTCACTAAGCGCAAGAGAGGAGGTGAACCATGGTTCCTTCTTTTTTTTTTGCTACTCTGTGTGCTATGTATGTAAGTATATGTGTATGTATTATATGTATATATAGACGAGCACGTCAGCGAAGCGGATTTAATTATACGTCGAGGCAGGAAGTTGTTGCGTAATGCGTTGGTTATTATAGGGTTGATGAAATTAGACCGCGAATATTAGAGACGCTGCTTTTGCTCCTTCGTATATTAGTTTTCGACAATTTTAACTGGTAAACAATTGGAACGTGTTAGCATGGTAATTATACAAGTTATATAACATTTACCTCCTACCTTCTTTCTTTTTTTCCAATTACTCAATTTTGATTGAAGAAAAATTAATGTGAAATAATATATCTATCACGAGACAATTTTTATTTCATTCGAATAAGCGTTCAATTTAATTTTAACATTTTCCATTAGCGTGTATAATTCATGATTAAAATGTTCAAAGATTTTTCTCTCGTTTAGGTCTGAAAGGCCCGCAGTAGCGAGCGGTAGTAGTAGTAGTAGTAGGCAAAAAAATTCGTCTGGCACTCATTTAGCTCGATCGAAACCAAAGATAACCGCTCACACACACACATACCTATACGCGCGAGGTGCAGCGCGTTTTCCCAGAGAAGCAGTTAGCACTTCATCCCGTTGGCACTCCCGCATTTGCCTATACATCTGCTCTCTATCTATATCTATCTCTCTCTCTCTCTCTCCCTCTTTTCTCGTGCAAAAAGCCGACCACGTTCTAATGGCTTGGTTTTTTTTTATTCGGAAATACATCTCGCTATCTGTCTGTCCGTCTGTCTGCGCGCATGCGCAGGTACAAATGAATGGCGCGCAGATTTATACGAGAGTAAAAGAGAGACAAAGAGAGAGAGGAAGCTGCTCGTGAAAAAAATTATGCGGCAGGAGGCAAAGTTCGTTATCGGAATCAAATTCTATACGCGATTAGTATTAACGGTTTAATTTGAATTAGCAAAGTAGAATTTTTCTATATACGTTGATCTTATACATAATCATAGTATTCGTTAATCATGAAAAAGAAAAAGAAAAAATTAAGTAATGATATTAGTGAGTGAAAGAACTATAAGTACTTTATAAACACTATTGTAGGATATCTAATATTATTGCCCGTCATTCAATCATTCATTTTTTAAACTAAAAAACCATAAAAATTTTATCTTCTTACAGTTAAAACTTATATGCATTACTATACTTATCAAAATTACTATATATTAAAATTCAATTCCCCCACCAATACACCCGAAAATTATTTTTCCTCAACATAATCTACCATCACCATCCACCACCACCACCCAATTTCATTATAAACGCAGCGCGGGCGTCCCCTCGACCACCGAAATTTCTTGGGAACACGAAGCGCATACACACCCACACATACACGTATACCACCCCATCGTATATACCTGCAGCCGCAAACGCAACCGCCAAGTGCACCGCGGCCATCCATAACCGTATGACGTACAAACACAGTGTCGAGAGAGCAAGAGAGAGAGAGAGAGAGAGAGAGGTACATCGTCGATAGTGGTGGTAGTAGTGCGGCGGCATGCACGACGGAACACGCGCGAGAGAGAGTAGACCCAATCACACAATTACGCGAACGCTCGCCCACCGGCCATCTCCTTATCTCCGTCCCAAATATTGGCCTACACACAAACATCTTGGCGCTGCTGACCACTACTACCACTACCACGTGTATATATATATAGATACATACACGCATATAAACATAGTATATACACCGGTATATACGAAGGGACCTCGCGAAATCCGTCCCCGGCGTATATAGATCGCAGCTGTTGCAAGTTGTACTCGAAGCTATAGTAGGAGGAGAGTGTGTACTACCCTCGAAGTAAGTAAGGCAGCGAGCGTCGCGCGACCCCAGCCATCTGCTACGCGCGGGTGCGGCGTACGCGCGCGCGCGCGTGGTCCGGAGTTATCGACTCCATATCGGGGCACTAACTAAACAAGTTATCGTTCCGTTATTATATCGGCCGGTACGCGCGAGTGCGCATATATATACATGTACAGAGTCCGGGCCACTCGCTCTCTCTCTCTCTCTCTATCTTCCTCATGCGCGCGCGAAAACGCGAGCAACAGCAGCAGCAGCAGCTTCTGGCGCTCGCCCTCTGGCCTCTCACTCTCTCTCTCTCTCTTCCTATATATCGAACGAGGACGCGCGCGCACGCTCGCTCGCCGTGCTAATGATGCCGGCGAAGTTTGCACAGTGCCGTAGACAGGCGTTATATATATCTCTCTCTCTCCCTCTCTCTCTCTCTCTTGCTTTCTCTCTCACTCCTGGCGTACACGATAATAACCGTACACCGGGCGATATTGATCTTCGAAAGAGGAGGAGAGGGCGGCAGTGGTGGCAGCGTAGATAAATAGGTGGCAAGAGAGGCAGAGAGAGAGAGAGAGAGTAATTTCCTTTTCCCTCGAAAATTTCAAAGGGCACGGGGGTGATGGTGAGGTTCTCAAAATTGAGAGAAAGAGAGCTGCTGTGCTGGCTGGCAGGAGTCAAAGGGATGGAGTGATGTGCTACATTGATTAGGTGGAGTGAGTGAGAGACACAGAGAGAGATAGAGAGAGAGAGAGAGAGATAGAGAGAGAGAGAAAGGTCGAAGTGGCGTGTAGAGATGGTGAAGGAAGTACGTGGCTCTCGATGGCGTAAGCGGATTTTTACATTCGCGGCAGAGGAAATACCCTCTTAATGATCTTGATGTCGATGTAAGAGGATCGGTTTCTTCGACGAATACTAGTGCGCTCTCTCTCTCTCTCTCTCTTGCCTCTGAGAGCAAGAGCTACTACTATATATGTACGTCTTTCTATCATTGGCTCTCTGTGAGCCATCACATGGACGGCAAACATTGAGCGAACGCGCATCTTCCTCTTCTCGCGGCTTTCCTCGTTCATTCCTGTTCGCCCTTCTATTTTAATGTCATTTTGCCGTTGGTTTTAGTCGTACCTGTCTGTCTCTCTCCCTCTCTTTCTCTCTCTCTATATATATACAAACAGCTCATTCCTCTTTTGTTACGTAATTTTTTTTCTACCAAGCTGTTTCCACTTTGAGAAATTACCTTTTTACTTTATCCCCGCACTGTCTTCCTTTTGGATTTCATCTCTTCCTCTTATCTCCTTCATTTTTAAAGACTTGCTTCGCTTATCTTTAATTTTTTCAACCCTTATTCTCCACACTATACCCCGGTTTGCCTCTCCAGTTTTTCCATTTAAAAAATCTGACAATTTAAATATTTATATATTATATAGACCATCATACAACGTAACCCTATAATTCCCTGTCTTCCATCTCAATTCTTCCAGTTACACACACACACACACACACACACACACACATACATACTTTACCACGCACGAGCTACCGCAATTTCACGAAAGACGATTTGCGAACTTCTCTCTCTCTCTCTCTCCCCACTATACATACCACCTCACCTTGGCAAAGAAGAGGCGCGTTCGCATAAAGGGCGCGTAGAAGTGAGAGAGGCGCCGGACGCAGAGCTAAGTGCGCGCCGGCGAACGTCGTTAGCCCAGCCGCAACGGCGGCGGTGGTGGCAGCGGCAACGGTGGTGGTGGATGCACTATCCCACTGAATTATTGATTACTCCTGCGTGAGCAGCAGCAGCAGCAGCGCAGCCGCCGTCGCGTTGCGTTTTCGATATCGGAGGATAGGGAGAGAGAAGGAGGAGAAGGAGGTAAAAGGGAGTTGTAGGACTTTTATTAAGCGGCTTTGCAGCCGACGGTTCTTTTCTTTTCCTTGTTCTCTCTCTCTCTCTCTCTCGCTCTCTCTCTCTCTCTCTCTTTGCGCTAGCACGTATTGGCTTTTATGAGGCATACGATTTTATTAGCGGACCGAATCTCGGAGCATTCGCCACGAGGTAGAGAGAGAGAGAGAGAGAGATAGGAAGAATAGATGGTGCTCCGTTGGCATTCTTCGGGATGATATATAGCTATGTATTAAATTGGGTCGGAAAAGTCGTAAAGCTTTTCTGTCCGGGTACTTATAATAATATCCTCGATAATTGTTGTTAAGGTACGACTTATTTTAAATGATCCAAGTGCGTCCTGTAAAAATGAGATATGGGAGGACGAGCTTGAAGTGAAAAATAAAATAAGACTTTCGAAAATATTTAGAATGGAAAAAAATTGTCTGTTTCAACTCATCCTTTATCTATTTATTTATCTAATATTCCTTTTTTTAATTTCTAGCTATTTTCATCTAATCAAATAAAAAAATATTTTTCCAACCAGCATCCTTTCATTACATCCCACAGTCGTCGCTTGAATCAACTTACCACCCTCTTTATCAAACACCCATACACCCGTGACTCAATCCTCTCTCTCTCTCTTTGACGCTACGTCCCCTTATATATAACCACACCCTGCGGTATATACGACCAAATGCGATTTTCGTTTCACCATAATTGAAGCTCCCACGGCGAAAGAGAGAGAGAGAGAGAGAGAGAGAGAGAGACCGAGAGAGGAATCGGAAGCCCACAGTCGAGCTCTGACCAGCTCTGACGAGGGAACGTGCGCTACCAAGCTCTCTCTCTCTCTCTCTCTCTCTTCTTAACTTTAACGCATTAGACACGGGAAGCATCGCGCAATCGCGCCGCAAGAAAGGAACGACGCGCTGGGTATATATCGCGGGGTGGGGAAACAACTAATTCCAACTATAACGTCCCCGAACCATTTAACTTGCGCCCGCGGCTAACTTGCCCCGCCACACGCGCACCTATTTATCTCTTTCGCATGCCCGCGTGTGTGTATTATACATGCATATATATATATATATATATATACACACGCACACACGTGTAAAGAGGATTGGTGTGTGTATATAATAATACTATACGGCTCACGTTTGTCCGTCTCGCACTACTTTGCTACGTGTGTGACGTCTCTCTCTGTATATATCGAGATTTTCAATGTCGCTATATGCGTTTCTCTGCTTTGGTATATGAGGAAAATATAAAACGTGAGTTTGTTTACGCGTATTATACACACACACACACACACACACACACGCATCGATGTCGTGTTATTATTCGTAAAATAAAGGTTTATTTTGGTGTAAGGAAATCCCCCTCGTGGACATATATATATATATATATAAAAACACACCGAGCAAGCGCTAAACGTCACCAAGGTCAATCTTTTTATCGTCGGTCTACCTCGTGTTCTCTCTCGCTTTCCGCCAGAACGAGTAAAGCTGTTTTGAATTCAAATTGCTTTTATACGAGTACATATATTATCACCGCTTGTATATTTTCTACATATATATATATATATATATATATATATATATACACACCACGCACGCGCTCGGACTCACCTTTATTCGAATATACAAAGAAAATATTATGCTCGTGACGCGATACATATATATATATATATATATAGGTCAACATTAATTCTGATTCCTTTTTTTTTTGGGCCAGATAAAGGACGTACGTGATACTGGGCGCGATCGTAAATTAGGTAATAAAAATTATTTTTTTTTTCTTTTATCGGGGATTGCTTCTCATTTTCCTGTAACTTGCGGGTTACATTTATAGATAAACGATGAAAGTCGAAAAGAAAAGTTTTACCATTTTACCAATGTTATTATATAGTTTTGTATATATTAAATTAAACAATGATACATCTTAAATTTTGACTTAATATTACAACCAAATACCAAACGTCACTTCGCAGCTAAAGATACACGATAAATTATACATCAAATTTTTATACCACCCTCTATTTACACGAAATTTAGCGAACCACCATTTTCTTCCCACGTTTCCCTCGCGTTTCGCGCACATTTCCGCTACATTATATCTCTCTCTCTCTCTCTCTCTCTCTCTCTCTCTCTCGTTCTCCCCCTTCGTGTTCTACTCTTGCCTTTGTGCCTTGCTTAGTATGTTACTCCATGCCCTCACTCTCTCTCTCTCTACGCCGCGCGCGCGCGTTCCAAGTTCGTGTGTAGCGTGTAGCTGAGGTTCGGGGCTTATCAGTTTATCGGCGCGCGAGCGAGCGAGCGAGCGGACCACGGCTCGGTTGCGCCAAGTTCATAATGACCTAAGTTTCGCCGATCGGCTGATTATCCCGATTACGTCTTGTGCTTTGTCATATATTCAGCCGAGCGTCTCTGTGTTTGCGCGTTATGCCGTCGCCCGTTGGATCTTTAACGGTCTTTCGGCCAAAAATTACCGTTTGTGAGAACGTGTAGGAGGAGTATATATAGTGAGGAGATGAGAGTATAGGTAGTTTCCCGGAGGTATTGAGTATCGGCGATGACTCTAGAACGGGGCTGTTTGTCGCTAGAGTGGTTGTTAATGGGTATTTTGGTATTTTGAATAAATGAACGGAGATAAAATTTTATAGATCAATGTTTGATATAGAATATACAATCATTTAGTTATATATGTAAAAGATATATTTTATTATATATATAATAATATAAATCAAGTTATTTTCTTAATTTATACATTTATTTCGATAAACAAATATTTTATCCGGAATAAAAATTTCAGCCGTCGGAATTCTATTTAAAGCTAAACTTTCCTCAAACAACTTTCCGTGTTTGCACTGTTGCGTTCGTCGAAAATTGCTTCGCGGCTAAGACATAAAGTAGATTGACGTCAGTTGAGGAACTCATATTCCAAGGAAAACAGACACGACGTTGCATTAGTTTCAGATAAAACCGTAAAGAGAAACGTTCATTTCCATTACTCCGTCTTCTATAATTTTGGCTGTTTGAACAAGAGCGCAAAATTTATACACGCAAAATTGTGATCTCCCCTCTTTCACTCATTTTCTTTTCACATCGTATATTAGGCAAACTATTCGAAAATAAAAACTTCTCTTATAACGAAAGTCATTAAAAATGTATTAAAACTTAAACATCTCTTTTTCTAAAAAAAAAATAAAAAAGATATTCAAATATCGCAGCAACCCTCTCTGAAAAAAAAAAAAATTCAAATTTTGCTAGACTATCCCCATAAAATATCCTAGCACGCTAGGCATGTCAAATAACTAGCGAGGAATAAGCAGATGCATAATTCATTCTCTCTCTCTCTCTCTCTTCCAATCTCCACGAACGCACGGCGCCTAGTTCTTCGCCTCTCATCCTCTCTGCGCGTATACGCGGGCGACCCGAAAATTCGACGAAAGTTACATTAATATTTTAGCGCTCGCTATACACCAACGCGAAATCCCCGACGGGATTGTGCAACCATTTATCTGGATGCGACCACGAGATTTCACTTTCGTCGGCGTGTGTGTGTTGGTGCATTTTTATAACTCACGCACGCACGTAGGAGACGAATACGAGACACGCGCATATATATATATATATATATATATACACTCATATACACACACATATACGTAGATACATGCTTGGGTCCCGCGGGAAAGTTTTCATCCGGTAGTGTGCCGCACGAGCCCCGGGAAAAAGTCTCGGGCCATTATTCTTGCCGGGCGCGATATAAGCGTCGCGCGTAATAATATCCTCGAGCGCGCGCGTGCGATCTACGTTCCAGGGTACACTTCGCCTATTCTGACTCGCTCGTTCCTGCTCCCTTACTCGACGTTTCTGCTTACTTTTTCTTGCCTTTCCCCTGGCATTTTTCAATTTTCCGGCTTCTAGCTTGTTTAGTTTTTGTTTCGGCTATTTTTCCCGCTGCAATTTTTGAAATTTTACGTGACTTTGGTCGATAAATTTGTAATTGCCTGACATGAGAGAAGAATTTTTCGTATGAGGCTATTTTCCTTGCTTGTTTTGGAATATTTACATTTTTAGCAGTTAAAGTGTAGTAGTAGTAGTATACAAAACCAAAATTTGATTTTAAATCATTTTTAATTTAGTTTTTATATATGGTATACGATGTAATTAATTATATGTAAAATTTATTTCTCTCTAAATAATAAAAGATAATAATTTATCTACGTTTTTATATTAAAAAATTCAGATGACCACTATTGAGGTGATGGAAATACTAAATATATAAGAAATTTTTATGTTTTAACTTGGATTTATAGTTTAACAGAAATGTCTATAATTTATTGATAATCTAAAATAAATATAAACCAGCAATTTATCTGTGAATAAATTCATTTATCGATGGGTAAGAATAGATTTAGATTTTATAATATTTATATGCGATTTAATCAGTGTTATCGATTTTCAATTCATAAATAAAGTGTTATAGATGCTTCTACAGAATACAAATAGTTTCAATTCATTAAAGATATATTATTAATAAAATTGAAAAATTTAACACTGTTTTCTGATTAATATATTACATTTAAGATGATGTCTAAATTAAGTAAAATTTGGACATACGATGTATTCATACGTGTACATTATGAAATGTATACAATTGTACAAATAACGCAAAGAATTCAATGACTTCCATAAGATGATTCATTCATTTAAACAAATAAATTTATATCATAAAAACCTAATCGATCACTTGTAAACTATCATCAATAAAAAAAAATCCTTATTTTCATACGCAATCTACAATTTTCCGAATGATTGCATTAAAAGATGCATTTTCCGTCATTCTTCAACGAGCGCGTAGTAGGTACAAGTACAAAACTACATTTCTTTTTTTTTTTTTTTTATGTTGTCCGTCATACAAAATGGCATGCATTCAACGAGAACTTGAAAACACGCAAGAGCCTATTGAAGTATTCGATATCGGCGAAATTGAATTCCTGTATAATTACGGGCTGCCTCCACTCGCGTTTGCTCGGCATCAATACCAGACATCGGAAACAAGAGGGCATCGACGGGACAAAAGAAATTTTCACCATAGATTTCTGCAATGGCAGGCTTTCGAAAAACTACGCCATGGCTCTTACACCATCAAAAGCTGATTTTCGCGGAGTTATCGATTGCAAATTCACGTGGGGTGAGACGGGGACGCTTTGATTTGAATTTACGTCTCGATGAACAACGGATTTAATCTGGACAAAGGTCATGTTCGTGGTAGTTGAAGCTTCTAATCAAGCGTTTTCTATGTGTAGTGACGGCTTAGGTTGGTTAACGAGAAGCTTGTTTTTTAAATTGATGATTTCGATTATAATTTTTAATATATTTTACATACAATAAATGTAGGCTAATTAACTACAACATTGTCTTGACTATTTTTACAGAAATTTTAATAGCTTTATAATATTTCTGGTTATTTGAATTAAAAAATTCCATTCAATCAACTGAAAGTCAAACTAACATTTAGCGCATTAAATTTAATAGTTTTACCGCGTATGTTCAATTTTATATTTTTTCAGCTGAACTATTACAATACACTCTGTAGTGATGGTTAAATAAAAAATGCAATAGATCTATTTAGTTTTTAAAACAGCCACTACTGATCACTTAATTTATTGGTATTTGTTGCATAACTATCAGAGTTAATTTATTAATGAATTGGAAAAAGCATGTGAATAAATTTTTGAATTTCTACTTCTTTACTCACTCGTATTTTTTTTTAAATTCTTGAGAATCTTATCCCATTCCGAACGCGATAATAACGTAAAAACTTGATTTCGCTTTATATTACAGAAAATACAAATTTTATATCAAAAAATGATTTCATACCGAATACAGAAGGCAAAACTATATAGAAAATAAGACATAATCGGCTAAAATTCGATTACTAGATCCTGAAGTATAAGTAAACATCTATATTCCCACAGATATTTTTTTACCAAAAATAATTGTATATATCCTCTATAAACGTCGATAGGCAAGATTTAGAACATTTTTCTTAAAAATACTTTTTCCTTCTGTATATATCACAAAGCTTCCTCTATACGAGAAAGCAAAACAAACTATTATCAACGTTCTGCAAAACAATCACGGCTTCCCGATACCTCTCCATCGATCAGACCGATACTACGAATTATTTTCGAGTTTTTCAGCTTCCGGGCGTTCTCTCTCTCTCTCACCCACATACCGCCTATTCCTCTTGAAAATTCCAATTTGTCGTTTACACGCGCACCTGTTCTCTTTTTTTTTGCCTTCCCACCTACACTCGCCTTCCCAATCACTAGTTTTTTTTCTTTCGTCATCGATGACAAGGCAGCAGTTGTATCTATATATATATATATATATATAGGCTTTGCACATCGAAGTTTTCACGAGGCACGAGCTTCACGGTCAAAAGCCCACCGCCAGCAGTGTGATTCGATGTGCCAACCGCCAGCGGCGGCTCAATCTCACGCGGCTGCTGCTGCTGCTGCTGCTACCGCTGTACGTATATATATACTCTCTCCCGATATAACGTATAATTCGATATGTGGCCGCAGACTGCGTGCATGCACGCACGTGGATATATAGGCGTCTGGTTCGCGGACACAGTTTGATGGAATCTGCCCCGACGGGTTAATCTAATTATGAGAGTCGGCAGTCCGAGAGAGAGAGAGAGAGAGAGAGAGAGAGAGAGAGAGGCGATCGCTTTTTATATAATATATTTGATTATTCCATTAAACTTTTTCCAATTTGTATAGGTGTCGTTTATTTTCCGTACGTCAAAATTGGCTTGCATGTATTTTGAATTATGTAAATAAAACGTCATGCGTATATGTATATTATAATGTTGTATTTCATTATGAATATTGTAATTTTGCAATCAACAATTGTATTGCTACACAGTATAACTATATGGCAATATATAAAACTTTTAAAATAATCTATATTTTAATATTCTTATAAAAACGATATAACTATATAAAAAATTGCATAAATCCTGAACCTCGAGTACTTTCAATTAAAAATTTTCCCCTTAACTGCACGAAGCAACCTCAACAAAATTCTTAGCCCAAAATCAAGACAAGATCCTTGCCCCTTCCCCGTAATTGGAATTTCATCGATACGTCTTTGTGCGCGTGGGGCGTGTATAATACCAAACTTGTTCGAAGAAGTTCAATCATACCACGATTATTTCTCTCAAGTATTGTTAAAGTAATTACTCAACTTGTATCCTATACATATCCGTCGAAGAGAAGCCGACAGCCCCGCCGAGGAGTCGTACGCGACGGCGGCAGCGGCCGGCGAAGTAGAAGGAGGATGAGAAGGAGGTATAGTTGGCCGCACACGCGCGCGCACGGCTACTCTTCCTCTCTCCTCTTGCTTCAACACACCCCTGTGCGCATCGGTTTTGCCCCCGGAGAGAGAGAGAGAGGTCGGATCGATTCTCCGCGGAAAATCTCGTTAAATTCATACCGCGCTTCTCCTCTCTCTCTCTCTCTCTCTCTCTCTCTCCACTACGAAACTTTCTCTAAATACATCTCGCTTGAAATTTATTTGCTATTGTTTTGCGAATATCAGGTTGATGGAGGCGTGTGCGGGTACGCGTGTATATATATATATATATATATATATAGCCCTACTGCGAAAACGAAGTTTGTGCGCAAGTTCATCTCACTCTCCGAAGCGCATCGATATCGGGCCGCGTGCGCCGATTGAATTAAACAACAATGGTATAGGAGGGGTGGGAGGGCGTTTCTATCGCGTAATTGATGTGCATTATGCTCTCTCGATGGATCGTTTCGAAGTTATGCAATTTGCTTACGAGAGAAAAATCGTGAAAGTGCCGAGAGAACAATGTTATGTTCTTTAGCAACCGGATGGGAAAATATGTTTTTCCCGGTACGGCGGAATTTGTTTTTACGAATTTACTTCGACGATGATGCCTATATAGTTTCTTTTTTTCTGTCCTTCATTTTTATATTCTACAATTACATCGATACAATAGCTCAATTTTTCTTGAATATGTATATAATCAGAGAGTTGTAGTTTTCACGCAAATTACGATGTAGTATTTAATGTTGTTTGCGCGAAAGAAACGCCGAGGGTCAGATTCTTAAGGATGCTGTTAACGTTAAACACGCTTTTGAATAGGCCATAATAACGACATAAACGAATTCTGAGAATAGATGAAAAAATGTAATTTAGGTAAGTATTATAGATATACGAATAAAACTTACACTGGAATGCTTTTAATGTGAATTAACAAATTTATATTATACCTTTTTCCTCACCTTCTAAATAGAAACTTATTTCAATGTAATTACGCTTAGAAAATACTCTCTGCAGAGTTATTGCATTTCTATTAAAGGCGCCACAGCGCATTAGAGTTTAACAAAGCTTGACTTCATTTCCTTCGAGACTAATTTACATGAAATAAGAGGTACAAGGCACCCCGACAGTGGAAACTAATGTGAAATCTAGGAGTCCCCAAATTCAGCAACATTATTATTCTCTCTTTGCTTACTATTAAATCATGAGCACGGAAGTGAAAATGAGAATTTCTAATTGTGGTTATGGCCTAAGAAATAGAAATCTTTTCATATAGAAATATTATAACTTTATTTGTACAAGTTTGGTATTTATTACAAGTTCATATACAATTAAGAATTTTATACTAAATTTGGAAGCACCCAAGAAAAATGGGTCACTACCTAATTAACAAATAATCCAGCCACTTCTACATTTATTTTATTCTTTTTAAAACATTTTAAGAATGAACTACTTACACGAATTTATAAAAATAAAGCGAAATTATTAAAAATAGATGTAAAAGAAAACCTTTCTCATTTTCCATTTTACCACTATATTTGAATAACTAAACAATGTAATACACTTTACCCTCAACATTCTGGGATATTTACATTAACCCCGAAAACGTTGTACATCAAGCACACTGTTGAACATACACATTGCAAGTAGTGCAGTATATAACAACAATCATCATACCTCAACGAGGCCAACAACTAGAAAGTCCTCTCACGCGTCGTCCCTCGCGCATACTTTTGCCCCACAATCAAGTCACACACAAAAAGAATCAAGAAAATAAAAGCCCAGCAGTGAACTACTACTACTACTACCACCACCGAAATTATGCACACGCGGGCGTGATAACACGGCCCAAACTAGTGTGAGGGATCGTAATGCCGTAGCATTTTTCGGGGGTAGAGGGTGGGGGAATGTATATAGCGCTCGGCTTGAAAAATTTAAAATCCGGCGCGTCGCAAAGCGTCGACAACGACGACGACGACGACGACGACGACACGAGTGAAACCGGGTCGATCCGAGATTCACGAGGCCGCTGACGTCGCGCTACGTTAACGAGCGCGGCGCACTTGCCAAATGTCGTCGACTTTCCCCGAGGAAAATTAAAGCGCGTCGTTAAGCGAGAGCGCACGGGGGGTGGCCGGAGGAGAAGGGAGTAAGGCTGGGGTGGTGGAGAGAGGTTGGGGAGATGGAGAGAGAGAAGCGCGAGCGCCGGCTGTGTGAGCGGGCGAGGGAGGTATTACGGAACGAAAATGGGAGGATGAGGCCTGGGGAAGAGGGACAAAGAGAAGAGAGAGAGAGAGAGAGAGACAGACTGTGTGTACTGCGGAGAGAGAAAGAGCGAGAGAGAGAGGCAGGTGACTGTGAAGGTAAATAAATTATTGATGTGTTGGCGGTTGAAAGTGGGATATTGAGGAGTTCCAATGAATGAGATGGGTCACGATTAAAGCTGAGAACGATGCAGCTTTAAAGGAATACCCTGAAGTATCGAAAAACTAATTTTTCTCATACCCTGTCGGAAAGTGTTGTCTTCCCACCCTGCTCTCACAGCCGAAAGTGCCACATTCTCTCACGCCTAGAAACTGCGACGCGCATGCGCGTTTCTCTAATTTTCGGCCCGGCTGGC
>JAYJLV010000001.1:16984093-17002865 GCA_036873485.1 Torymus texanus | reverse complement strand
AATTAATATACATACAGAGAGAGCAGCGGCGATAATATCATCATCGCGATTAAAGCAGCTATATACTTTGTAAATAAGCGCGTTAAAATTACAGGCCCACGCGCACGCTGCTGCTCCTGCATAATCCATTTAATCCACCGATATTTTTCACTAGCACGTGGCTAAAAACAGCTAACGAGCTATACACACCCACACACACACATACATGTGGGCTTTCGAAACGCCAAAAGGAAGAACCGAGTGCTATATATATAATACACGCGAGTGCGCGAAAAATGTCCACGCAATATATCATCGTATAAAGGAGTCGCCCGCGTTCTCCCTCCTCCCGTATACCTCCGAAAGGTCGCAAAAAACTTCCTAATTGACAGTCCACCGGGGAAACGCGCGTATAACTGCTATAGAAGGGAATGGGGGGAGAAAAAAAGAACAAAAGAGCTAGCCAACGCGAGAGAGAGAGTGCGCGAAAGAGGGAGAGAGAGGAATTTCCCTCTTTCTCTTCCTTCTCCTCTCATTGATTTATAACGAATTCGACACTCTCTTTTTCTCCCAACGGTAGCAGCTGGCCCGCCCATATATATACACATACACTCACACATGAGCAAGTGAGAGTGAACAAGCGCAAAAAGGATAACCGACGTGTTTTGAAAGCTCGCGGTGAACTCGCGCGTATAGAGAGAGAGAGAGAGAGAAGAAGGAGCCCTCGTATTTCAACGTCATTCCGTGGCGGCACGCGGCGCCGAATTCTTGAGCGCACGCGCGCGCCGTCGGCAGTGGCGGCTGCGCAAAACTACCCGCGAGAGAGAGAGAGAGAGAGAGAGCTCGTTAATTAAGGTCGAAAGCCGCGCGTTTTGCCCCCCGCGCGCCCGCCAACAGTCGTACGTCACGGAAGTCGAAGACTTCGTCCCCCTTCTCTCCCCCTGTTCTCTCTCTCTCTCTCTCTCTCTCTCTCTCCACCCTCTTTCGCGCAAATAATAGCCCAGCACTCGGCTCCTATTTGTCAGAAAGACGTCGAGGTACACGGACGTACGTACGTACATACACATGCATATACATAGTAGGTGTATGGGAACGCTCGAAAGGGGCAATGGCGTATTGTTCGGTAGGTTATTGTGCGTATGCGGCGACGACGACGACGACGACAGGTGTGTATGTATACCCACGCGAGACGCGCCTTTCCAACTTGAATTTAAACTATACGAGACGAGAGAGAGAGAGTGAGAGAGAGAGAGAGTGTGAGTGCGTATTCGCTTGTTTGGCAAATTTTTGGCGCCCCTGACGCCGTCGTTTTGCGGCGCGTGAAAGAGACTCTTGTGCGGCCTCGTTGCACTGGTGATTAGGCGGCTCTTTGTGTCCGGATTTTCGTCAATGTCTCGATTCAGTCTAGGAGAGTACGCGGTTTTTTTTTTACCTTTTTTCTTAGTTGTTTTTTTTAGCGTACGGTGTATTGAGGAGAAATTCAACGTTGTAAGAGGTGAATGGATGATTGTGTGATTTCTTTGATTTGGTTGAAGATTTGTTAGTTATTTTTGTATTTAGTATTTTGAATAGTTTGGGGTGTAGTATATTTGCATCGAGTGTATTTGCATTTGTTGATGCTCCCGGATTCCGGAATCATACAATTTAAGTTAATAAACGAAAAAAGTATAGTAAGCCGCATTATGCGGTTCGATAAATTATTCAATCTGCGGCATATAGGGCGAGTAAATTCAAATATTAAAATAACCTACAAATTTAGATGGATTATTATGATTTCGTATTCAGATTGAAACTTTAATGCGTTCGGATTGTACACTTATTCGGCGCATTATTGTAACTCAAATCGCGTATTTCAAATATTACTATTGTGCCTTTCTGGGCAAAGTACTGTTATTGTTAACGATTGTTTATGGTATTTCTATTTTACCAACGGTTCTACACTTTGTGTCTATAAATTTTATATATATTCTACAAATTCTCTTTAAAATTACCGGTTACTCATTCTAAAACGTATACATATTATCAAATGAAACATAATTAATATAAAATTAATTGACAGTAAAGCAGCCTTACGTTTATCATCACTATTACATTGTAATTAAGAGCTATTGTAACTACTTTATAATCATACAATTACTGAAACAAATTCAATTTGTATCAAATATTATTATTCGCATAAATCAAACAAGCGACCAAAAATCTTTCCATTATTCGTTTTATTCCAAAACAGCATTAACGGTGTGTGTGTATATATATATTATATTATATATTCCAAATGCATCGCATTTCTGTCAGGTTATATAACAACAAACCGTTTATTGCAAGCCAACTAAATAAGCAAAGACAGTCGCATTTTCGCAACTACACACATATACACACAGACACACATATACACACTCACACCTATTTATGCCAGCGCGCCTGAATGCGAACTTATCCCCGGCCCATAACTGTACTCGCGGCGAGCGCGACGACTGTAAATACAGGAGAGTACACCCAGTGTACGCGCTCGCTCTCGCGCGCTATTGTTATAAGATGAAAATGGCCCGCGCGAGTTCTCCAACTTCACTCTCTCTCTCTCTCTCTCCCTCCATTTCCGGTGCACGCGACGACTACTACTACTACGACGACGACGACGTTCCCCCGGATAAAGGCGATTCGGTAAAGTTTTTCGACGTTCTCGCAGCCGCACATAAGTTTCTCTCTCTCTCTCTCTCTCTCTCTCTCTCTCTCTCTCCCGCCACGCGCGCGCGTTTCATTCCGTTACTCAACTTTACGGGGCGCGTAGCTCGGTTTGCACCTTCAACAAGTCTGCGCTTTCGCGCGTCGTCGTTTTCTTTTTTTTCTTTTTATTTTTAGGGTCGGGGAAACTTAATCTTTTTATCTGGGAGAGAGGGAAAGTTTCGGGGAGATTTTCATATCTTCACCTGTCTCTATCTTTCTCTCTCCTCTTCGCCGTCTTTGTTTCGGCGCCGCGAAGTGGAGAGAAAATTATTGTACCGGGAGATTAAATTTTCTTCCGCCGAAAAGTTGCACGCGAACGAGGGGTTAATTTAAAAGCCGCGAAAGAGGAAGAGAGCGAAGGAAGTTCGTCGATCTTCGAAGCACGAGGAAAGGGCTGACGAAAAAATATATATACCTATAGGGGAGTGAAGGGTGCATAAAATCAACTTGAAATGAGATGACGTGAAGTGGGGTGTAGAAGAAAAAGACAATTTTTATAGTAAAATGTTATGCTATACCTATAGAAGGTGTATTGTGAAAATTATAGAATAAGAAGAGGAATGTCTTGTAATATGCAAAAATTAAACAATTAACTCACTTAAGGGAAAATAATGGTTTTGTCTAATCATACTGTCAATTTTATTGAAAAAGAGATAAGTGTTAATAGTTCTTCTAGACTGTAAAAATTTAATTAGTGAGAAAAAGATTTTATTGAGGTAAAAAATTTTTATATAGCTATATACTCGTTGATTAACTAGTGCTCCATCTTAGTCGCGCGACACTCAGTTCTGATTGGAGTGCTCAATCATATCCAAGATTTTTCATTCGATCAAAGCGTGCAACGAGCACTTATAACTTTCGAATATATATATTTTTTTCAGCATCATCCTCTTCAAATCCCGACATTTTGCATCCCACACGTACTATATACCACTACTATCGCTCTTTGACGATCAATGCGCGTACATTCAGCGACCGCAGCGAGAGCGAGAGAGAGAGAGAGAGAGAGAGAGAGAGAGCGAAAGAGCGAGTGAGATAGCATCGATTTAACACGACGCGCAAAATCACGTCCGCGCCAATTGGCCTGTTTATTAAAGAGTACACAGGGGAGAGACTACCACAGCCATGCGTACGTTCATTCTCGAAAAAAAAACACACAGATATATACACATACCACTAGCAACAGCAGCAGTGACACAACGAACGCACGCATCATCGACGAATTGGCAGTCAGGAACGCGGAAACTCGTTGATTTTCCCGCGTGCGCAACGCCGCGCTTAATTATTTCGTCAGCTCGCTTTGTGACTTTGTGGTTCGACGAACTGCGCTCGAGCGCTCGACGGAATTGAAAAACGCAATTAGCTGATAGATGCACGCTCTCGCTTGCTCGTTCGTTCGTGCGAACCACCATCGCAACGGGGATCGACAGAGGATATCAAAGTGATTGGCGCGTTTTGTAGAGTAGGAGAGGAAACGAGAGAAGAGGAAAGAAAGAGACAGAGCGAGAGGAATTTACTGATGGTGTGTATAAGTATTGTTTGTAAATTTTGAGCCAAGCGTTAAGGGTGACTCGTGTATACATAGTGTGTTGTAATTATCTTGCGGTGGTTGCAAAATTATTAGTACGCCTGTTATACTGCGCTGCTGTAGTTTACAGGGGCTTATTAGTTATGGCATTGTGGCAGAAGTTGGGTATACGGGGATTAACAATTACGAATCGATGCGAACTTTCGGAGTGAAAATTCGTTTTGTGAAATTTAATGGATATGGTGATTATAACGCGGTTTGGATTTGGAATTTCAGATTTGAGTTGACAATTTTTTTTTCTTTTTTACATAGTATGTGTATTAACCCTTTAACTGGCAATGGATCATATATGTACAAATATTTATATCGTCAATATAAAAATGTTTTAAAAAATTAAAACAGGAAAAAATTTAACTGAAAATTTATGTTTTCAACCCCTTAGAGGTTTCGTATTCAAAGAATAACGTTCTGAATGGAATCAGCGACCCCAAAAATCCTTATAGACAATAGTTTTGTGTAACTAGACTTATTATTTACGGCTATCAGTTTTGGCACGAAAAGTTGTAAAAGTCGCACCAGTTAAGGAGTTAAGAGAGATTAGTCGATACAGTAGGTCGTCATTCTAATAGTTTATCTATATTACTGAGAGAAAGTAATTTTGTTGAGTTACATAATAATTCAACTAATACAACTGAAAATGTTCTCTAAAACTTTGATATTGTAATAGTTTAGATTTTTATATTAATTACTATACAATATCGATATTATTCTGCACTAACCATACTAATTGGCTATATTTGAACTTAGCTATACACTGTTAAGTTACACTGTCTTCTTAATCGTAAGGAAATACATCTCTCAGTATAACATTTTACATTTATTAAATTCGACTTGAAAAATGCAATCTATCAAATTAATATACATTGTACAGATAAGTTCAATTTCCATTCCCACATATATTTTAAATTTGAGAAACCAATTTGAATACAAACAGCTACAACAACACAACCATTATATTAATATTGCGTGAACCATGACAAATAAACAAAGAAAAACACTCTACGAAAAACATCGAGCTCTGCGCGTGCTCGCAAGAAAAGTAGACCGAGTCGCGCGAAAACAAAGAGGCCGAACATAATTATTAATTGTCGCCGGGAGCAGACGAGCAAGTGAGCGAACGTATACGCACGCAAGCATATACACATACACTCTCTCTCTCTCTCTCTCTCTCTCAACAGAGAAGCAACGCGAGAACTGGGCTAATGGACAACGCGCGGTGGTAGCGATGAAAATTCACTTTGACCGGTTTTGCGGTCCCTGCAGTGGCGTATAATTAAAAGTCACCCTGTGCTCGCTCGCCTGATTCTCTCTGTCTCTCCCTACTATACGCGACGCCCCGGAAAACTTTCAGCCGGAGAGCACGCGAGTATAACTACCTGTTCGCTAGTGGAAAATCGGCGTAAGTTGCCAGGGTATAACGAAAGTGGAGAGGAGCAAGAGAAAGAGAGAATACTATGGCAGGTATGTATGTGTTCATATGTATATGTGTGGGTGTGTAGTCCGATCGAAACAAACGAGTGAAGAGTAGAGTATAGTAGTCGGGTAACCATGGAAACAGTCGAGAGCTGCGGCCGTTATCGTCGCTCGTAATTGCGGCGATTGTTTTTCCTAATTGACGCGCGCGCGCTGGTCCATATGCTATAGCTAGCGCAATTCCATATGTTTATTATGATTCTCTATCCCTCCCTGTACGGTTAATCGCGGTTAATTAATGGCTTATCGCGTAGCCGTTATTTTATTAACATAATATCGCAAGCCCAGCTGGCTTTTTCGCACTGACCGTGTGTGTTTCCCCGAACGAACGTTTCTTTTCTATATGGAAGGGAAGGAGGGTGAGAGTACGCGTAATGCATTATCATTTGATGTGGGGTTAAATTGTTATTGATAATATACATGCCAGACGTAGGTATACGTGCTCGTAGTGGTTTGGCTTATTTATATTTTTATCTCTGTGATGCATGGCGATTAGTGGAGAAGGTAGAAAGAGTAGGGGAATTGCCAGGGTGCGATACGATTGGGATGAATCTTTATGATGAATGGAGGCCGTTAAGTGAAATATAAGTAGGGGATGATAATATTTTTAATGGCAGGTGTACGCGGGAGAGGGAGAAAGAGATATATAGGCAGTAGTAATGGGAAGAGGCGCGTAGGTATGTGTATGTTTATGTATTGCGCAAACGGATATATTTGTTCTATAAGCCTGTAAAACGATATCTATGATAATGAGTAGTGTCATAATGGAGATAGATAAGTTTCTATTTGAGAATCCTAATTACAGCGCGTACAGCGAGTCCTCGTTGTGTCTATTTCACAGCGTAGAAATGTAATACGAATGTTTTGTAGAGCGGAAGAAATCTGATACGCTAACGGCAGATGATTTGCAAAATCTAATGGAGTTGGTCACAGTTAAAAGTTTGAACTACGTTTGCTACTCGTGAGTAGTTTATAACGTATACGGTCAGACATACACGTTTCATCAAATATATGTCAATATTTCATGTGTCAAATGTTAATTGACACTCTAAATTTAGGTGAAAATAATCACATTAGTGCCATAAACTTTTCTGTTACCTCATAAACCTTAATTTTACTTTTCTTACAAATTCAGTTATAATCAAATAGAACAAACAATCGTAATGAATCATCCGCCGTTACTACGAGAAAAGAAAAACACGTAATTCTCACAACAATTGAATCAGGCGGCGAAATAGCAGACAAAAGCATTAAAAGTAATCGACGGGCTATCAATTAAGCGGGGCGCGCGCGCGCGGCATCGCGACTCATTTCATCTTCAGCGACCAAGCTCTACGCGATCGTACGCGCTAAATTACAGGGAACAGCAACTCTACCAGAGAGAGAGAGAGAGGGAAAAAAAGAGACTATTGTACCACGACGAAGAGAATCGTAGCGGATTTGTCCCATCTATCGGAAAACCGGCCACTAAACTTGGGGAAAAGAACCAACCTTCCAGCCATATATATACACAGGAACACGGGGCGACAGAACAGATTTCTAAGCGATGAGCCGTGACGGAAAAGCACTTAAAACTATTCCCCGGCGTGCAAGCCGTTACTTTGTCTCTCTCCCTCTTTCCTTGCGCGCGCTTATCCGATATATAGTTAATCTAATGTCTAGCTATATATAAGACGCGTGTCCTGCGACTGTCGTAACGACTTTCATTTGACGCGCAACGCGTAGACGACGTACAGGAAAAAGGACGGCGAAAAAGGAGGTGGAGGAAGAAGAAGAAGAAGAAGAAGAAAGCGAAACGTGTCGCAATTCTCCAGCAATTTTCCACGAGGAGCCAAGGACGTTAGGTTCCAGGACTGTTTTGTCTATTCATTGGGCGATGCAAGAGAGCGAGAAGGAGGAGGAGAAGCGATTAAACAGCCAGGCAACTTTTGCGATTGCAAAGAGGTAACAGCAGCGGCACACCGTGGCGGGAATGTATTTTTCACTTTGGTCGTTGGGCTTTTATTTTCCTGGGAGAAACACTACAGAGAGATGCGATGCGGAATTCTTTCAAAGTCTTTTTCAATAAAATAGTCACGACGAGAAATTGTATAAACGCTGTGTAGTGTAGGTACTCGGTGAAGAAAATAAATGCAATTTCTTCCAAAAATAATTGTTACTTTTTTCGTTCATGTTTTTTTTTTGTCTATTAATCAATGGTTAATTGGCTTTGGACAATGAGTCGTTATATTCGGTTATATATATATACGCTCTCGAATTGTCAACAAATCATCCTTTCGATAATCCGAAGGAAACCGCAAGAGCTGCGTGGTAGGAGGGGGAGGGACACATTCAAATATCAGTGACTAATTAAACTTTAAGAGCATCGTTCAGCGCGTCCGCGTGGCGCACTATAAGCCCCGCGATAACTCTCAGCGGTCGCGGCGGCGGCGGCGGCGTCGGCGTCCAGGGCCACTAACCCCCGTCCCTCTCTCTCTCTCGGTCCTGGCCAGCGGCGTAATCTGCGGATCGTAAATACAAATGCGCATCTAGAAAATTAAGCTCACCACTGGACAAAATAGACGTACAGTTGAGTTTAGAGAGAGAGAGAGAGAGAGAGAGACAGACAAGGGAAAAACGTGCGTGGCTGGGGAAAATGAAAATCCGAGCTTAGCCGCATGCGCGCGGTGTGTATAATGCGCGTTTTTTTCTTTATATATAGCAAGAGCACACTTGTGTGTAAACTCGCGTGTGGGCGCATACCCGGAAAGACGAGACGGATGAAATATGCACGAAAAAAGCAGGAAAGAGAGAGAGGAAGATGAGAGGAGTCGTGGATTTGAGTTGGGCAAAAAGCAACATATTGTTAGAAAAAAAGGAACGAAGAAGTGAGGACGAGATGGAGAGAAAAAAAGAACCGCAGAAGTCTATGAAGCGAGTTGGTGGTAGTAGTAGTCGTCGTGATTTTAATTCTCCTTGAATTTCAAGTGGCTCGAAAATTTTATTGTTCGAAGAAAAGTACCCGGGGAGAAAATCTCGTCGAGGCCGTAAATCCGTTTCCGGTCGCCTTCGGGATTCCCCATTTACGGATTCCGCGCCGTACGCCGCTGCAAAAGCGACCGAGAAAATGCGGGAGAAAAAGTAGCGCACGAGAGCGCAAGAAGAGAGACAGAAAGAGAGAGGGAGGAAGAGGGAAAATGAAATAGAGACAGTCGACCGCGTGCACGCGGGGAAGAGGAGAGAGCAAGGGAAGGAGAAAGAGATGGAGAGAGAAAATGGGAAATAGAGATAGCCGAGTGCTGAGAACGGGAGAAAAAGATGAGAAGAGGAGAAGGAGGAGGAAATGGATGAAAAAGGGAGAGGAGAAGAGGTATAGGGTGGGTTTGACAAAAATGACGGACGCTCCGTTGAGGTTTTGCAGTTCATTTTTGGAGTTAGTTTTTTTATGACATGTTAGTTGCTCAATTCTAATTATGATTTATATCTTTTTAATATTAAAAAATATATGATACTTCTTTAAAATATAGAAATTCATACTAAAATTACCATTTTATAAGTTCATCAAATTACAGAATTACTTACTCCATCGATGTTACAAATAGTCGACTAGTTTAGCTCTAGATATATATTAATCGTAACAAACATATTTTCATCTCTATTTTAGTTTTACTTGGAAGTTTCATCTGAGAGATAAATATTTGTTTTTAATACTGACTTTATAGAAAAAGTAAAATATAAAATCTTTAAAAATTAAAAAGTACTTGTTTCTATACATTTATTGCTGAAACAAAAATTGTACCAAAACTTTCAGACTCGGATGGTATGTGCACTTCTACATTCTGCTATGTTTACTGGAAACTTTTCGAGACCAGTGACATGGAATTTGAATGAAAGGTGAAAAAAGTAGCAAAAGATTTGGCAATAAAAGCTCCGGGAAATTCAAAGCACTGCAAATATGAGTATTATCGAAGTTTATAGAAAGTTTTGTCCAAAATTCAGTTTCAAAAATATACATTCGCATAGTAACGTTACTTTTCAAATTTATTATTGTTTCTATTCTTCTTACGAAAAACAAGAATTCTTATGAAAAATAAAAATCACGAAGGAAGAAAAACAAAGCAAAATCAAAAATTGAATAAGTCAACCGGTCACAATATCTTATTCAAAACACGAACTTGGGTCGCCACATGGTGCAAGAAGTGTTTCACTTCAAGTCCACCACACGAAGGAATAAAAGAGGCGAAGTGCACACGCACGCGCGCGTTCGTGGCAACTGGAAACAACAAGAAATACACGAGCACGGATTCGTGGTCAACGAGTGAACGAGAGAGAAAGAGAAAAAAAAAAGAACGTGAACCATCCTGGAGGACGCTTGCAAGAGCCTCGTCGAGAGCTTTGCTCATACGGGGGTGGGAGAACGGGCCGAATTCCCCCTTTATTGCGCGAGAGATCGCTAACGACGTTACCGGTTACTACGCGAGTCGCCGGGAACTCATTTCCTAGGGACGCGCTTGGGCTCTCTCTCTCCCTTAACGCAGTTTCGTCACGTAACGATTTCACGTCCCTCGTTTGTCGTCGTCGTCGACTCTCCCTCTGTGCATATACCCCTCTGCTCTTTTTTTTCTCTCTTCTCTCTTTCTCTCTCTTGCCACCCCTGTGATTTCCTCCTTTCCACTCACACAGAGCAGCTACATACTCTCTTGTGGAGTATGTAGAGCGCGTCCGTGAAAATCATCGCGTCGTCTCGTAACGCCACGCGGATGGAGCACAAGAGTGGGAGTATTTTATGCCAGTAGGGTATACGACGACGACGACGTCGTGTGGCAGCCGTCAGTTTACGGTCACTCGACCGTTATGGAGCGATCGGAAAATTTTTGATGGTGTGTCTGCAGACGGATTATCGCTACGCTTCTTCCATGGAATGTAGGTCGCGCGGCGGCGGTGGCGGATTGTAGAGAAAAATTCGCGAAAATTTTTTTACGATCGGAGTAGGAGAGAAAGAGAGAAAGAGAAAACAACCGGGAAAAATATCGAAATTCGGGAGGATCCTCAAGGGAAATGGAAATGTCGTGGAGTTGTAAAGTTTTATGATTTTGTTTATGAGATACATAAACTTTGGCATGCGTCACTCGTTAGTTATATTCTAAGTTAATAAAGAATTTTTTTAGGCGGCTGAATAAATAACCGAACAAAAAATTAGTAATCTTCTTAGGAAATGTATTAAAAGTAGAATTTTAATGTGCATTTTCCAATTTTATCCCAAGCTTAATGAATGCAAATGTTCATCTAAGCGAATTATTTTATTTTAAACGTAATAATTACAACTAAAGCATATTTTTAAAGATTACATTGAAGTATTTTACGGCTACTCTCTGCTATATAAAAGTAGACTACTTCAAAAATTCATATGAACATGAGAATATTCAGAGGATCTAGAGGATTTAAAGAGTTTATTTTAAAATTTTCACCTTTCCTTTTATTTCGCACATACATCTCTACAACATTAATTTTTCTTCCAAATCCCAACCGCCTCCAAACAATATAACACCAATTCTCCATGTTATTCCCTTTCACCTGCTCTTTCCCACTATCCATTCAAAATTAACATTCCACCAAACCAGCACAATTGCGCCTAATATTCCCAATTCAACGTCAAACAGCATGCTACTCCAACATTTACGCAACAACCCCATAACAGATTGCAATTACTGCCGCTCCACTCGCCACGAAAGAAGCCATCGTTTAGCTACGTCGCGTTGAACGGCGCGAGCAACGTTGCTACAGCAGCAGTAGAAGTAGCAGTAGTAGTATTCGCATCAAACGTTCGCTTTCGCGCTTGCGACAGAGACGAAGTGGAGCGCACACGCGCGCTTGCAAGGGAAGAAAGAGCGAGTAGACGGATGGAACAAGGAACGTTGCTGCTGCTGCCTCTTCCGAAAGACAACGTAGGAGTGGAGTGGGGAGTAGCAGCAGCAGCAGCAGCTAAACTTCAAGACAGGCGGAACCGTCATCTCCAGACCGGACATGACAAAGTCCCGCCATTTCTAAAGCGAATACCCCCCCCCCTCCCCCCACCCAAGCGCACAGGCTCCTCCGAATGCTCCGTCGCTCCCTTCGTCGTCGTCGTCGTAGTCGCAACGACTATTACTCTCTCGCCTCTCGCTTGCATTGTCCAGGGAGTGCGTCTTGCATATTAAAGCGAACTCACTCTCTTGCTCTTTCTCTCTCTCTCTCTCTTGGGTCGAAGCGCACGCGCGAGTGAACGAGCGAGCAACCCTTTAAAGCAACGCGACGCGCGTCGTTGACAAAAACTTGCCGGGACGCACGGCTGGGAGAAGAGCCGAGGAAAAGTGACCCGCGTGCGGCGGCCGTGTTGTTGTACACCGGCGAGTGGAATTTTGCGCTCGGCCTTTTTAATGGTGGTGAGAGAACAGAAGGCGCGCACGCACGCCCGCGCAAGGTGTTTTTACTTTTACGAGGGACTTTTGGAGTTTGCTTTTGCACCGCGTGCGTGAGGTGGTTACAAAAGTTGAGCGATGAATTTTGTTTATACTCATGTAATTTTCCGAGATTGAAAACAATTTTCTTTTTTTTTTGCGGAGAACAAAAAAAGAAAATTGTAAATAGACGAAAAGTTATTTTTCATACTTATTATTTCATACAAAATATTTATGAAATACTGGAATATAGGGGAAGAAAAGCTTTTATTCGTGCTATAAACATTGTTGGGTAAATGTGTAAGAAAGAAAAATAAAATATTTTCGTACCATTTGGATTTGTAAAAGGAATTTTAAAGTAAAAATAATTTCATTGAATTTAATGTGTTTTTTTATCATAATATAATTAAAAATGATAACGAATAAAGATACTACTTAAAAAAAAAAAAATTAAATTATCACGTTTCGATTTTCAATGTTATTATCACAAAACTAATTTAAAAGAATTATACCAGTATAATGCATTCAAAGAAATAATAATAAGTTTACTCATACCTAAAACAAACTTATCAGTGCGGTAACAATCCCTTCAGTCAGACAATCCTTTCACGTGCATTTCGCAACTCGCGAAACCCCAACAAATACACCATTCTCTCTCCATCTCTCTCACTCTCACTCTCTCTCTCTCTCTCTCTCTCTCTCTCTCTCTCTCTCTCCTCATGCTCTTATTCATTCAATAAAATTCGGTTAAGCGCTGCTGCACAGCGGGACGCTTGTCCTCTATGACGAACTTACTCTGCAGAACAAACAGCGTTAGAGCGACGTCGACGACTCCTCTACTACTACTACTACTACCACTACACTCGGCGCTAAACAGCTCGCGAGTATGCTAATTCAAAAGCAAGACGCAACGTCATGCGCCCTCACTCACACCTACGAAAGAGAATGAGTAAGAAAGCAACGGCAGCGTCGGCGGCTACTACTACTGTTAGAGCAACGCGTAGTCCGACAACAAAGACGAGGCAGTAAAGGCGCATAAAGGAGGAGAAAGGGTAAGAAAGATTACAAAATGAAAAGAAAAACATTGCGTGCGAAGAAGGAGGAGGAGGAAGGAAGCGCATGCGCGTACCGTAACAACTGTAACTTTTGTAATTGAGTTTTGTCGCTTCTCGTCGCGTGTACACACGCGTGTGTATATATATATATAACACCTAGCTCCTACTCTATGTCTCTTGCACCTACTTTCGTCCGCGCTCCGCTCCTTTGTAAATTGGAATGTTTACTGCGTGAAAGAAAGGAAGAGGAGTGAGAAAAAAATAATTCCTCCTTGCATCGTCCGCACGAGCGCTGAAGTTCTTAATCGTAAAAAAAAGTGATTCTTATACGTACAAGCGCGCGAGTCTTGGGGAGTCCACGTTTTAGGGTATTTAATTTAAATTCCGCGACGACGGCCCCTTAAAAAGTTCACTTAGCTTTCGGCAAGTTGTGTGGGAGCGAGAGTGAGAGAATGGCTCGCTGTGGAGAATGGAAGATTAAGGGGCCAAGGTGGATAAGTGTGAAAGCAATTTAGACCTTTTTTTCCTTCAAGGTGTCAACGACATTTTGTTTAGAAGTGTTATTGGCCTTTTATAAAATACCTATTGATTAGATTTATTTTAACAATACATTTGATTTTGTTTGGATGAATTTTTTTAATAAACGTTATTGTCAACAACAATCTGCTTTACCAAATCGGAAATTTCTCTTTCTCTCTCTGTTTACCATACACTAAATCGATTTAACGTAATATTTCACATCCCACAGCATACTTTAATCTGAAAATTTCAAATATCGAATAAAAATATAATCAACATTTTTTATTTTCCTCCCGTTTTTACCGCTAACCAAAACATGTTAACCAACAATCACACCCTATATACAAAAGCCAATAAATTCGTAAGCGAGTCACCTTTAACACAGGTTTTGCTACCACCCACCATCGTACCGGTATACATATACACACTGACTGAGCGATTTCTAAAAATAATATTTTTTGAACGTTTGCCAATATTGGAAAGGCCGCGAAGCAACGGGTCGTCTGGGCGATTATTTGAGCTAATAAATATTCAATCCCATACTCAAACATTTGAATGGAAATTCTTTTCACTCCGATAAATTACCATCGTAATTTTGATTACACGTTTCAAATCACGCTCGCGCCAATGCACACGCATACCAGGCAGGCAGGCAAACAGGCAAGGCATGGCAGCGAACCGGTGGAGCACGTCCCGGAGTAAGTAAGAAGCTGGGAGAGAGCCTGAGAGAGAGAGAGAGAGAGAGAGAGGGAAAGCCGAGGGATATAAAAGCCCGAGCGTCCATAATCCGCTCGAGGAATATTTACCGAAAGGAAATTAAGAAGTCTATTGAGAGTGCCGTGGCGGTGAGAAGCGGTTCTTTTTTTCCACCCCCTCTTTCCCTTGCTTCTACCATCCTAGTAGTACTCCTCCTCTACTCCGCCCTTCGACCACCCTTCGGCCCCTGTTTTTTGTCTTTTATAAGAGATTAATATCTTCCGGAAGCAGGCTTGTACTTTTATTATTCTTCTTCTTCTTCCTTCGTCGTCCACCTCATCATTTTGCCGTTTTTTCTTCAACAACTTGCCCGCGCGCACGGGTTCCTTTTTTAGTGCTTTTTACGAGAATATATATATACCGACTCTCGTCGGATCTCTCGCCGCAGGAAATGTAGCTCTAGGAACAGGATTTACGCTGAACGCAAAAGAACGAAAAGGAGGATATTAGAAAGATGTGATGCGTAATGAAAATTAATATTATATACGTATATAGCATTGTATAATACGTTATATCGTAAAATAATTCTGTGAAAATATTTTTAAAATAGACGCAACAAATATTACACGTGATTTTATAATATTTTCCAAAAAAGAAAAAACCAAACGCATACCTCGTTTGAGAACCCAAACAATTCATTTGGGCAAACAAAGGGTCTGGGTATTTTTATTAAAAAATTTTTTATGGCTTTTCTCGTCCTGCACTTAATTAAGACGCGCGCTTGCGCGCGTGCACGCGCATATAAAAAATAATTAACTCACCTCGCGCGAAGGTGGGGCGAAACTCTCTCTCTCGCGCCTCAAAATTACTGTCCCCCATTATTAGTTTGTTTAATTAAGTCCCGGGCGCAGTCTCTTAAGAAAACACACCTTATTCACGAGAAACGGCGACACCGCACCGAGGCAACCTTTAATTTCATTTCAACTGCGCGAACTTTATGCACGCGCGCGTTTCCGCTCGCTTCCTTGAGACAAGCGAATTACGTGCTGTAACTAGTTAATAAAACAAACACGTGGGGTACTACGAGACAAAGAGGTTCGTTCGTTCCTGCACAGAGAAAGAGAGAGAGAAAGAGAGAGAGAATAAACGTCTTCGAATAGAGCAAAATCACGATATTTCGATCCTACTATTCTTTCTTCTTTTTTTCGGTACAATACCCATACGTACATACGACGGGATTTATGAAAATTTTATGCCGAACAATCCCTCGCCCTATTCTATTCCTCTCCTCTTTCTACTACCACCATCGTCGTGTTTATTCGAGCGAGTTTACAACTGTACGAGAGCGCGCGAGGAGTCGAATAAAGATGCAAAGCGCGTACGCGACGTGTCCTTTTGGGGGTAACGGTCACACACAGAGTGTGAGAGGGAGAGAGAGAGAGAGAGAATCTCGAACGAGGGCCCATTTATCGGTCGATGGCCGTCGTAAAGCCATCGTTACGCGGAGCTCGCCTTTTTCGATTCCGCGCGCGGATTTTTATTGCGTTATTGTGCTCACGGGGGTTGGGGTTTATCTGCGTGTACATACCGCTGTTGCTGCTGCTGCTACTGCTGCATGATGGCCGTTACGAACGCGTGATTATCGCCCGTTTATTTTCGATTTTCGCTATGTGCGTCGAGGATTTGTGTATGCGTATATACATATATATATATATAAATGTAGAGAATGCGACGTTAATCTTGGCCGAGTCGTTTTAAGGAAAATCGAGCATGAATTGAATGTGTAATTTACATTTTCGTGTGTTGCTGACGTTTCGGGATTGTGGCGTTGTGCTGTATTCAAACATGCGTGTCGTGCGGCTATAAAGATAATGTAAACCGTAATGCTCGGTGCTTTGATACGACGAATCGTTGACAGCTCAATTAGTGTATTACGATTTTATCATTGTACACGTGTATCGTTTCGTTTTTTTCTTTTTTGATTATTTTAAATTCAAAATTCACGTCTTTTATTAATTGTATTAAATATTTCTTTTGTTAATGATTAATTATTAAAGATAATTTCAGGAACTGCTCATGTATTCACTTATTTACTTATAATATTGAAATTTCACATTAAAATATTTTTCCATGACCTACATATTAATTTAATAAAGTATATCAATCCGTATCGACTAAAAATACATCGAAATAAAACAGCAACCCTATATGTCAATCAATACTCTCTCTCTCTCTCTCTCCCACACCATCTCTTTATTTTGCCTGTCTCCAGTACCGTCGTCCTCGTTAAAAATATAATTCGCAATATAATTTAACAGCGAGCGCGAAAAAAAAAAATATATATATATATATAAGATCAAAGAATCCTCGTAATGATCTCCAGTAGGGAATGGGAGATGTGATTCCACACAGCAGTAATAGCAAGAGTAGTAGTATAGCAGTACTAGTAGAACCCACAGCGTCATATTTCCTGCGCGCGGCCGAGCTCGCGCGCGCGACTCCATCGGAAAGACGACTACAAATTTACCGTGTAACGGCGGGCGAAAAGTAAGAAAGAGATAGAGATAGAGAGCGAGTGAGCAAGCGAACGAGCGCGCGAGGTTGGAAGCCAGAAAGGGAGTAGAAGAAGAAGGAGGAGGAGAGAGAGAGAGAGAGAGAGAGAGGACGTACCTGAAAAGCGGCGAAGTTATCCGGCGCACGTTATACCCGTATACGCGGGTGGAACTCTTGCCAAGAAAGTACAGAAAAAGAGCTGGGGATACGTCTAGGGGTAAAGGAGAAAGGGGGAAAAAGCAAGAGAGAGAGAGAGAGAGGGAGATATATATACTTTATGTACGAATGGAATTTCTTGTCGGTTCGCTATTTCAGCTCCATTTTTTGCCTTATTTACGGCCTAGTGGGGGTTAACCTCTTGCTAATTGCATGTGCCACACAGAGCTGGAATTAGAGCGCCTCGGCCAAAATAGAGAAATCGAGGCTGACGTATGTGAGGGTTATTTCCTGTAGTACTATATATATGTGGGTAATATTAGTTTCGGAGTGTATAATATTGAAAATAAAGAATTATATAATAATTAGTAATAAAAATGAACAAGAGATGAACAACTTTACTTGAAGTTTAAACATTTTTAATTGATTTCAGTCTGTAATATTTTTAATGCTTTACATAACGACGATGATCTTCAACAACCTACCGTTTTTCATCTTATTTAAACATCCTTCACTTCTTTCTAAGCAATTATATACTTGAGTACAGTTATAACTGTTATAACTTACACTTTCGTTTAATTCAAAGTACTGCAAGTGTTTACTTCAACCAAACTTATTAAAAGATGTTTAAGAAAACAAGCGCAAAGGGCTCCCCAACGTGCAGAAAAGTTCAAAGCTATATATAGTTTTATCTTAAACCGAGTACACTAATTTCCACACGCACTACTCCAACTATAACACTTTGAATTGACCCAACTCCCATTAAAAGTCATCAAGAAGCAATTAGCGCATTCACAATACACGCGTACAATATCACGCCGGCTATATACGTATAAACTCGACGACACTTTGAAAACAAAACACTGGACAACGCGTAAAAAAAATAAACATTAGACCATAAGCATTTGAAGTACCCAATATATACGCATGATCTCCGAATTCCACAAGCTAATAACAATTTCCCCAAAAAACGCTGTCAGAAAAAGAGAGAGAAATAACGCGAACCCAAGGGGAAAAGCCGGAAGAATCCATACTCTCGAATCCGTTTTACATACCGCGTACACGCGCGTATTAAAAAGAACAGGATGGAGGATCGACGACAATGGAGAAAATTGTGAAGGAAGAGGAGCTGGACGAATGGGGGAGAGAGAGAGAGAGAGAGTGGGATGGAAAGAGGAAGAAACGAAAGGCGCTTATCGCATAAAGTTTGCTCGAGGCTCGCGCGCAATTCCCCCACACCGACTTTCCGATCGAGCGTTTCGCCAGCTCGTGTGCGGTCTGTATACACATTCATCCCTATATATACACACACACACATATGTGAAAAAAGAGCGAGAGAGAGAGAGAGAGAGAGAGACGGACGAACGGACGGACTCCTCGGATTTCTCCGTCTTCTTTCCCTGTTTATTTTTATTTCCATTGTCTCTTTATCCTTTGCATACTTCTCTCTATCTCACCTCGGCATCTGTGCGGCGCTCCCCTTCTACTCTCTTTCTCTTTTTCTCTTAATATCTCTCGGCGCCTCACTCTAGCTCTTTCGGCCTCGCCCTCTCTCTCTCTCTCTCTCTCTCTCTCTCTCTCTCTCTCACTCTCTCTCAAGTCGCACGTGCGCG
>JAYJLV010000001.1:16965510-16983993 GCA_036873485.1 Torymus texanus | reverse complement strand
TCTCTCTCTCGCTCTCTCTCTCTCTCTCTCTCTCTCTCTCTCTCTCTCTCTCACTCTCTCTCAAGTCGCACGTGCGCGATGCTGCTACCTGGGCGATTTATGAGATCCCGCGAGAGTGGACTATCTTTGCGGGAAGCAATATCTTCTCTCCCTTCTCTCTATCCCTCCCTCTCCCTTCCTCGCGTTTCCTCTTTTTCTCCACCCTCCTCGATTGTGTATAGAGCTCGAGCCACTGCTCTCTAGCTTTCTCTCGCACTATGTATATCTATCTATATATATATATATATATATATTCTACGCGAACCCCGACGTCTCACGTTCAGCGCAACTCTCGCGCGCGCGCCCTTTTCTTTGCTTGACCCACTTCTTTCTTTTTTCTCTCTCTCTCTCTCTCTCTCTCTCTCCGTCTTCTCTTTACCTACTTCGTATTAAAATCGAAGGCTGCATGAGCGAGGGAAAGGAAGTTGCCCCGGCCATACGCGGTAGAGTGCGAGAGAAGTAGAAGGAGAGTTATTGTTGTTGTTTATATGCGCTCGCGCCCAAGCCTCTCATTTCCTACAGATCGCGCGCACAGGCCGGATTTTACAGTGCGCACTGTCTCGAGAGCGGACGTCACTTTTTTTTTGGGACGATAGAGAGGAGGAATTTTTAAAGGATTTTACCTGGTGATTTTTTCCCTTTCTCTCTATCTCTATCTCTCTCTTTCTCACTAGCTACTAGTACCTTGTACAGCCCGAACTGGAATCCATGGGATTTAGAGAGTAGAAATCAAGCTTTTTACGGAATCCTCTTTGTGCAATTGGAGAAGTACTCGAATTTTCCGCGCGCACGCGCGCGTGTTACAGAAACAAACGGATTATATATATAGAACATTTCGTTCGAATTGAGAGGCTTACATTATATCTAAAATAGTTTTAAAAAAAGAACTGATTTTATCTTTAAGAGTTCTGTATTTTGGAAATTTATAATATTTTATTCAATGCAAGGAAATATAAAGTGCAGTACAGAAAGAATTTTTACCGGCTTATTTTTACCATACAAATAACGTAAAATTTCTTGATTTTTCTTTCAACAAAAGGATAGCTTAAAAATCATACGTAGAATCTTACATTCGTAAAGAATTTCAAGACTTGTACTGCCATACGTACTTACATTATTCCTTTTGCAAAATTTATGTCTTCGCTCAAAAAGAATTCATGGACTGTATAACCGCTCATCTCGCGATATTTTCACTGGAAGCATCTAAGATCCACCGGTTCTCAAAAAAACAAATTTCCCCTTTTTTTAAATTCCAATTCCCCTGACAGTTGACCTTGAGGAAGGGAGGCAAGCAAGCATGGAGAGAGAGAGAGAGAGAGAGACATCACCGCGCGCTCTCACTTATCTTTACGAGAAGGCGTTCTCCTTCCATAAAACGTAACAACGCCCAGAACGACGTTTTCTTCGAATGCGAGTGGCGCGTTGTGCCCGCTTTTACAACCCCGCACTCGTTTACCTATTTTAGTCCACTCTTCTAATCGCCCTTCTCTCTCTCTCTCCCATCGTTTCTCCTCGTCTATACGTGGCTGTTCCTTGTGCCTCTTTTCCTTTCTTTCTTTATCCATTCGCGTTGGGCATCTTCTCGTTTTCCTCCCTGGAAATTTGCACTGCTGCGAAATCAGTCGATTCGCAATGAAGAGCCGACAATTGGTTGGCGAAAAACAAGGGAATGGAAAGTGGTGAAAAGGAGAGAAAGGGAGGAAGAAAAGGAAAATAAAAACCTTTGCGATTTGGGATTCGTGTAAAGTAGTAATAAAATGGCAAAAGAAGAGGAACACAGGGAAAATAATCAGGAAATTAAAGGAGGTATTTCATGTCGAGTAAATTGTAATGAAGTGGCTCTTGATTATAATGGAACGCATGAGTGGGATGTTTAAAATAACATTATAAGTATATCGTTTTTTACTTTACTAAAAACAAAATATACATTTAAGAGTAATGTTAATATTTGGGATGTTCTTTATGAAAATGTTGAAAATTAACATTACTTCTTAATGAAAGGAAAAACAATAATTACAAAGCCACTTTAATCGTGGAAAATATTAATGGCATTATTTGAAAATACAACATGTGAATGTTTATACAATACAGTATAATTCATTTAAAGCATTTCATTAATAAACCAACATTTTCTTGTTTTCAAATCAAACTCCATTATAGAACTGTTTGTATGTTAATAATGAAAATAAATTATGAATCGTGTTGCAATGCGAAATTGGTAAGCAAATGCTTTTAAATATATCAATGATTTTACATTGTACACTGAAATTAACTTATCTATATAAATATTAAAGAACATAACTTTATTCATTTCAACATTCTAACGATCTCCTATACATTCTTTGAAAGCGCCAAAATTGCAAAAAGAAAAACGACTTTTTCTCAGCACTCGAGCGATCTCTCGACAACGTCAGATTTGTTGAAAAACCTCCCGAGATACATCAAAAGTTGCGCCATTATCGATGGGCAAAGTCGTAATAAACGCTATATAACCACTCGGTGATTCGTAAAAACTACCGCAATTCCAACAACGGGAAACTAGCAGTCCACCTCCACCTCCTCCTCCTCCTCAAGAAAGCGGCGCACTCGGAGTGTAAACTTTTTCCCTCGGAGGGAAAAGAGCGGAGCGCTGGAGGTACGCGAAAGAGAGAGGCAAGGAGGGCGCAGGTAGCGGAAACAAGTAGCTTCGCTCTCTCTCTCTCTCTCTCATCAGTCGCTATAGCGTTGATGGGGAAGGAAGGAGGGACCTTTAAGCGCCCGTGCGATCGGCTCTGAAAATCCCCTGGAGGCTCATTAGGTTGCGCTCGCGTTTTCTCTCCTCTGTCTTTCCCTCCCAACTAACACCCACATCCATATATATACACACACGCACACACACACAGAAGCAAGATAGGGTTGTAAATCGGGGCCAGCCTCGTAAAACTTTCAGTTGCACCGCAGAGCCGCGTTGCGGTTACTTTTAAATAAATTCTCCGACTCGCGCTTATATACGCAGCCTGAGGAAAGGAGATTCATGCGCGAGGATGCGCTGAATTTTAAGCAACTTCGCGCTCGCGCGTCAGGAGATGCCTTAATACGCTCGATATTACAGAATTTTCGTAAATACCGAACACGCGCCGTGTGTGAGATAAATGACGATATATGGCGATTCGGTCGCAATAGCTGTGTGTATATATACATGTATACACATACACTGCGTGTTTATATAAAGCGCGAGAGAGTGAGAGAAGCTGCTTTATACGCGCGAACTTGCACTACGAAATATCTCGGAGGTGCAGTACGGAGCCAAGCGCGAGCGAGCAGTAAAGTTCAAGGCGGAATGAGGTAAATAATATAAGTTTAAATATTTTCATGGCTCGGGAGATCGTGAAAGTTTGCGGCTCTGCTAGCGAGAGAGAGATAGAGAGAGAGAGAGAGAGAGGGGGGGGTAAGCGAAGTTTATTTACGATAGAAAAGATTTGGAGTTTTGCGGTGGCCGAGTTCCTGCTCTTGCTGATGGCTGTACGGTTGCAGAGTTTACAAGAATTTATATGCGTAATTATAGTATTTCGACTTTTATTATATTCGAGGAGATATACTAATTTACCTCGAAGGTTGTATACATAAGTGAATCTAATAGTTTTCGAATAGCCGCTTTGGGGAAAAGGAAGAGGCCTTAGCGCACCCCGCCTATTAATTAATAACAATGTATATGAATTTTGTTCGTAAAGTTAATAATATATTCCTAACGCTCATCACGTCGTTACCAACGATTCAAGATTAGATCGAAGTTTCTTAATCACGAAATTGGGGTAATTAATAACGAGACGCCGCTCAAACTCTGTTTAACTTCGCGAAGACCAAAGTCCCGGGGAAACTTCGAAAAATTACATATTTATTATCTCGAACCGCCTCGTATTATCTCTCTTAACGTGCGGTGGGATTGAAATTACGTTTAATTGAAAAGATTGGCATGCGTTAAAGCGGTGGTTCTATTTACACCGGTCTTTAATTGACATAATACCAATGGTATACTCTAACAATTGTACCTTCACCTCACCACCACCCACCTAATAAAACCACAACAACAACACTGATAGAATACCTCGATTAATGCCTATGATTCGATATGCGTGAACGTATATTGATCACAGTATCACCGAAGGCATTATACGCATCAACCGCGTTGCGGCTCTTTGCAAATAGATGCAAAATACCTTGCGATGCTTCGTCCGTTCCCTTTATCTCTCAACGCATAGATATATATCTAGGGACTCTCGAAGAGCGCGCACACGTGGCGTCGTTGTGTTTGACGAGCAACGATGCTTCTGCCGTTTTGACGAAAGGCCGTATTACCAAGGGTGAGGGAGAGGTAACCGAATCCAAACGGACACTTGACGATCGGTAACCGCTTATATATAGAGCGACGCGACGCCTCTCGGTGGCATACCTCTCATCTGAAATGGCAGATAGTAGTGCGCGTGATTGCACGATTTCGTGTCTACGTTCTCGCTTTCTCTCTCTCTCTCTCTCTCTCTCTCTCTCGTCGCTCTTTAGTATCAGCCGGCGTCAAGACAAAGCATTCGGATTAATCAGCGTTGCGTGCATGATGTCATTTCACTCGTTACGAGGGAATTATGTATGGTTGAAGGAACTTGATCGTAATAGTATGGTAATGAAATCAGCCGTTTCATCTTGTTGAATCGTCAACGATTTTATTACAAATGTGATTATGAATCGTTAAGCTATAGGATATATAAAATTTATACCTTAAATGGTTTAATTATTAAGATTGAATTTTCAACTAAAAATATTGCATTATTTTATATAACTTCAATATTTCCATGATAGCTCAGCTCACATAATCACACCTCTAAAATTAGTATTTTGTATGCTCAACATTCCAGCCACGCCGATCCCCGGGCGTTTATTAAAACACCCCCCTTCGACAAACTGCCGCTAACGCCTCGACCGCGCTTTCTCATTCGCTCGGAATCTCTCTCTCTCTCTCTCTCTCTCTCTCTCTCGTTCTACCTACCAACCTCCATCCACCGAGATTACTTCACGTAGATCCTCGCAAACTGCACAAGCGACGGCGGCCGTCGAAAATCCCCTTCCCAAGCTCATTTTTCCAAACGTCTCGAGAAAAAGGTACACCTACTCCTCCTACATATACTCGCACGCGTGCGCACAGAAAGTGAGAGAGAGGGAGAGAGAGAAGCTACTTAACATCGCGAAGTTGCCTTCGTGCGCGTGCAACTCCCGCGCTAACTCCTTAATCAAACATAAGCTTTACGCTGTAAGCCCAGCCGCCTAAACTTACTATCTTTCTCGCGCGTACGCGTGCTTCCTTCTCTCTCCCTCTCTAAAGCGAGGTGGAAGCGGTTAATCGCGCTTACGCGTGGACTTGCAAATTGGCCACCACCCCACCTCTCCTGCTCTTTTGAATTGATATTCAAATGGAGTGCCGGGCGCGTGCAGTGCGAGGAGAAAGACAGACGTGCACGCTCGTGACGTGTGTGTGTGTGTATGTGTGTGTACTCGTACAGTAGAGTGAAAGTAGCCCGTAGTATGTTTATGTATGTAATTGCGAGTAATGGAAGAGAGCTTAGGTGAGCAGCAAAGGGTCAGTGCGTTACGTTGAAACGTCGACGAGGTGTGGGACAAGGTTTGATGGTTTAGTTTTGTTTCGCTGATGTTTTAAGCGTTTTAACTGTTTTCTTGGCGGTCAGATGGCGAAGGGACTCTAAAGGTATTTTAACGTATTTCTGTATGTACCTATCACTTTATTACGTGCAGCTTTTACATTGTGAATATTAATGTTGTACATTGTTGATTTGTGTAATGTTCACTTGTCGTGGTCTGACATAACAATGACTTATTCTACTGCTATAGTATCATATGTTTTTTAATTTATCTGAAAAATTATCTTGTCTTTGTAAGAAACTTGATAAAAATTTTATAAAACTGGAAATGGCAAATTGAAAAAGGTTCTTGATAGAATCAAATTCCGGAAAACACTATTATTTCTGTATCAACTTATAGACGTACTTGTATAAAATATTCTAACAAAATATGAAAAACAGAGAGAAAAATTTTCCCTTGAAAAACTGAACACAGGGCTGCACTGAATTTGTTATTTTCCTCAATGTGTATTCTTCTGTACTTAAATTTTCATGTCAAGTACATTCACGTAGTCCTCATTTCGCGTACCACTGCTTATCGCCCAAATTACTTTTCAGCGACATCGCTAACTACGGCACTGCGGCAATAAAGATCCTCGGTACAAAGCTTTCTTTCTCTTCCTCTCGCGTACTGCTAGCGTAGAGAGAGAGAGAGAGAGAGAGCAAGGGAGTCCGAACGCGGGCAACAAAAGAAACACGATCCCCTTTAAAAAATGATATCGCGCCGCTCTCATCTCTCAGCGCGAACTAATTTACTCTCTCTCGCACAGTTCATCGGGCTCGTCAGGTGCAAAAACGATCCTTTTTACCACTATACTTCCACTCTATTTCTTTCTCTCTCACTCTCTCTCTCTTTCTCTCTTACTCACACTCTTTCTCTATCACTCTTCATCTCTATCCTTCGCTTTTTAATTAATTAGAGCTAGCGTAGCAGCCGTGCGTAGATCCGATGGATCACGCGGCTGTCCGTTCAGATAATGACAAAGCGAGCGCGAAATTCGTCGCCACGCATGATAAAAATAAGCGGGACACACACACTCTCTTTCTCTCTCGCTCTCTCTCGTATGCTAGACACATAAAGAACGCGAAGCGCGCGCGTACACGAGAGAGGGAGAGAGTACAACATCAGGGCTCGCGAAATGCGCAGCGAGGGAAAAAGAATGAAAAGACGCGAGCGGGCGAGACAAGCGTGTCACGCGTCGGCTGTTATGAAAATGGACGGTTTGCGCGGCACCGAGGCGTGTTTGTTATCCGCGAAAGCGTTTTCTCCTCGCCCCAGTAGTGAAGCGCCAAAAGTACGAGGGAGAGGGTAAAACGAGGAAGGGGGAGGGGGTGAGGGAGACAGCAGCTGCTACCGACGACAACGCCAGCAACGACGACGACGACGACGATGCCGGCGACGACGACACCGGCGCGTGAAAATTCGACGCTACTCCATCATGTAGCGGCGCGCGAGTTTTTATCTGTACACAGAGAGAATAGCGAGGGAATTTGAGGAGTGAAGTTTTGTGGAGGGAAGAAAGAGGTTGATGGGAAATAGGTGAGAATGGTTGCGCTTGGTCATTTAAAGTGCAATGAATTAGAGGGTTCATGTGATATTTTTAGGTTTACTTTTTATGGAAGTTTATTCTTATTGTGTAAAAATTATAATATTAAGATTTTAAAAAATTGAAGGTAAAGTAGCCAAAATAAAATTTTATATAATATTTTTAAATGTACAGTTGAAGTAATATGGATGATTTAATCGGCTTACGTATGAATTATATGTTCCCGAATTGAAATTATAAACAAAAAAAATACAGAAATAAAGTATATCATTATACTTACCCATGTTTTATAAGTTTTAAAAGTTATTAGAGAATTATTTGTTGCTTGCTTCGTTACACTGAAGGTTACTGAGATAATTTTAAACATTAAAATACTTTTCGAGTAGTGTCAAAAACAGGAAAAGTTACTTGGTTTCAGCTTAATCCTGGAGATTTTTAATTCACGGGTTAATAACTTTCTCGTGTTAATCGTACTCTTCGACGCAGAAAGTAAAAAAAAAGAAATTAGTCAAAAGTGCTGGAAGCTTTTAAAAGTTCGGTGCTTTTCAAAATTTATTACGGAAATGTACGAAAGTGTATTAATGTCCAGCGAAGACTATAAAAAACGACGTGACATAGAAGCGAGTGAACCCGGAAACTAAAGAAAAACGAAAGCCGATTAATCCTCATATACATATATATTTACTTACATCAAATTCATTTTTCTCTGCACCCTGAAACCACGCATCCATATAGCAACCGCGTTCCATTTTACCGTTAAACATTGTTACATCGTAAACTCTGTAACGCACACACAACAACCCAAGATTATCGCAGATTTCGGCTACAGAGGTAAAGCCTCGCGGCCACTTTATTGCGTCCGTAGAACAAATAAAATTCACTTCTACGAAAAGGGTTCCTTGTGCGCTACGAGGTAAAGCTAACATAGCGACTTAAAGGAAAACAATGTCGCACGGCTGTGGTGGCAGTCGCAATAGCGAACTCTTAAAAGAGGTGAGAGCGTGCGCTGCAGACCGCGCGAGGAAGAAGAACTATACAGTTAATCAAACTGAAATTTTCTCCGCGCACTGTAAAAGAAAATGAAGGAAATAATGCAGTAGACCGCGCCCTGAAAGCTTATTTTTCCGTGCTCCAGAGAGAAAAGAGCGAGAGAGAAAGAGAGAGTTACGGATATATATATATCCTATATATATATATATATATATATATATATATACACGCGCGTCGCTCGTAACACCGCGACGACGATATCGTAAAGTAGCCCTGGTAGCGAGCGCGTACATGTGTGTGTGTGTATATATATGTATATATACACACACACCTATACACATACGAGCGCGTATACGCAGCGCATATACGCGAAGCCAGCGCGAAAGCCCGGTTAAGCCTCTGGGCAAAATCTCGCGGAGCTCGCAGCGTCGCTTCATTACTTTTTCTCCACCTTCGTCGCTCATGTGCCACACACATACACACACACACTACGTTTCACCTTTCACCTTTTCGCACGCACTCGCAAGCCGTTTGGTTGTGTTGCTTTTTTTTACTCTATCCTTCGCTCGCAGGTACTCGCGTCGCATCTTATCTCTCGTCTCTCGCGCCGAGTAGAGCGAATTTTTCTAATTATTTCCAACGGCTTTCGGAACTCCGACTTTTCTTCGTCCGAGGAAGGGCACTGCGTTTCTTCTTCGAGCTTTCCTTGAGCTGTTTTACACTGAAGTGTTTGCTGGTGAGCAAGCGAGCAAGCGAGCGTTTTAGTTATATAGTTTGTTTTTTTTTTCTCAGCAGCAGCGACAGCGCGGAGAGCTGGATTCTCGAGAGCGATGTAATTACCGGGCTTAATTGCGAGGCATTTGCTCGAAATGATTTAATAACGGCGCAGACGACGCGCGCGCGAGCGCAATGTAAATTATGCGTAGGACGTGCGCACGCAGTTAATAAGTTGCCTTTTTGAATTTTCATAATTGCACGCGAGAGTCTGCCTGGCATGGTGTAAAAAGTATGCGTAACTATTGTCGCTCGGGTATACTTTTTTGGGGCGGAGTGAATGAATTCTTTTTGTCACTCGTTTATGGTGCGACGTCAAAAAGTCAAAAGAAGGACATGTTAATCTGTCATACTTTGAAAAAAAGAACCAGTGAACAATGTAATTCTAGGGATGTGCGAAAACGTAATTATTATTTCATGGAAGACAATTTTATTTTACTGTAAATACTGGTATAATGTTATCGGCGATTCGAAAAAGAGATTGAATACGCATTTCATCGTGACGATAAATTCAGTGAAATATTATAGATATAATTTTACTAACATTTGCCTTATTACCTTATGAACTTATAAACTAATAGTAGAAAGGCATTTTATAGCACGATCAACACTTTATTATAATATTATATAAATAAAACATCACGTTTGAATTCCGCATAATAACACTTCATAATATCACAATACTACGCTGTTTATTATTGCGTTAAAACATCCATTTGCAGAAGCAAATTCAAATAGACCGTAAACAATGGGCAAATCCCAACTGTTTTGATTTTCATGGACGCGCGGGCGAGTTCGCCGTGTATAAATTAAGCGAAAAAAAAGTGTCTCGGGACAGAATCGCCAATCCATTTATAAAACACATGCTCGAACGCAAAAGAAGCATATAGCAGTGGAATTGAATAACCGTCTGATCTCCGTGTATGCAGGGAGATTTGCTCTAACTTCATCTCTGTTTACGCTCGTTTATCGCCAAAGTCAATCGCTTCATTTTCCCGACGATGAATTATTGATTCACAAAGCGCTCTTCTATATCCGCGACATATACACATACGTATATATACACACAAACATACACAAAGTGTATAGCAACGACCGCGGGAGAACTTCCCTACGCGTTTTTTCTCGCTCTCGATCCGCACGCTTCGTTTCACGTCTTTGTCCCTTTATGAAAAATTCTCACGCGGCTCTGTAATATTTTCTTCGGTCGCGTGAAAAATTTAATTTCGAAATTAAGCAAAAACCTTTTTTTATTATGTTAAAGTCCAATAGCTTTTTTTTTATTTCATTGACGATGAATATAAAGAATTTGGTTTTATTAAAAAAATCTAAAATTAAAATGTCAATTGAGGTGCATAAAATTATATAGCATGGAATTTAATTACTTATTTTGAATGGCATTAAGTAAGGAAAAAGATTTATTTTGCATTCAATTACTTTTTTCAAATATTACAGATATTTTAAAACGTATATAGCTACAACATTAAATTAAGTGCAAACGCAGAGTGAAAAATCATAAAGAATTTCTTCGTAAAAGATGTAATTTTTTATTTCGAAATAAATAGCTATCGAGATATTGAAATTTCACTATAGCGTAATATAATTACTCGTAAATATAATTATAAAATCTAATATAAGGTGCACAACTCGTTACAAGTTATTCGTTTCAATGCAGAAATAGGTTGAATAATATGTTTTATATGAAAAAAAAAAAAAAAAAAATGAATTGCCTCCTATAAAGAAAATGGGTCACCAAAGATTCACAGTAATCCAATATTTTTTGCAACGGATAAAAATATCATATTCTCAACGTCACTGTCTTAATTAAATGGACGTATTTCAATGAAAAACTCTGGGCTAGCATAAATCTAACTATTTCGCATTATTTCAGCGAGTATCGAATATTGAATATCGAAACCTGCCAATATAAGAGAAATTGAAAATTATTATAAAACAAAATTTAATTTTAATTATATTGTTTTAAATAACAATAAACATTCGTCCATGACAATTTTGCAAAAACACATTATCATCATGAATTGTGAAATTCACTTCTTTATATGTTTTCCCAAACTCAAGCCAAACAAAACTTTTCTAATACTTTGAAACCTAATTTTTTTTCACTCCGTTTAACAAACTTTATAATAAAATATTTTAATTCGAGTTAGTTTTCATAATACAACACTATGCGCAAACAAGTATACTGCGTTGCGCTATACTTATGCATCCTATTAGAACTACTGGCAGATAGTTATCGCCCCTGTTGATGTTATTTTACGGGGGGAGCGTCCAGCAAGAGAAAGTGATATTTATTCATAAATTGTTTGCTCGGAAGTTAGTTTAATGATTTGGTTGAAAAATTAAGAACTACTTAAAACTTTGTAGTATCATGCATGAAACTACTGCGCATCTCTGTTGCCAAGCGACGTATGATAAAATGACGTAGTTAGCCATGATATTATTCAGCTGGAATTTGCATGTAGACTGGATAACTACAGTCATTATAAAAAAGCGGTCAACGGCATTAACAATGTAACTAACCTCGTTAATTAACAGAACGGCTACTCGGAATAATAATAATAATAATAATACTATACTACAAAGCTGCCTTTTTAACGATAAAACTTTAAAACCCCATTCGACACGTATAAAGTTCGAAAAAACCGCGATTATCATAAACTGAAAACACTCAAAAACATCTCAATCCATGACATAATCTTCGTCGAAAATCAGGCTCGACTTCAGTCCGGAATCTTTCTTTCTCGTGTTAAATTTTTATCCCCCATAACGAAATAATCCTGCACGCATGCATCCTTCTCCTTCTTCCTCGCCCCTATTTCCTCTACCTGCGCCTTCAGCCAACGCGAAATACCGATAATCCAGGTTAGGCGCGCTCGAGACGACCGCGCAAAAGCCGCAATCCCACATACGTGTATATATATATATATACATAAAGGAAGAAGGGGGAAAAGCCCTCCGGCATCGGAATCGGAAAGATTTTCGAGGTCACGCGGTATAGTGTGGCCTATTGTCCGCGATATTGGCCTGACGAGCCGCTACCGCTGCCATCGTCGTCTTCGTAGTGATCCCTCTCTTTTCGACGCGATAAGCCCCCGAGATTTTGGACGCCCGCACACAAAGGGGCAGAGGATGGGAGAAAAAGGACGAGCCCTTTTCTCAGGAGTCACTCGAGCCCTGTGTTTTATGTATTTTGGATGAAGAGGTTTTATACACTTAAAGTTTCTCAGTAGCTCATATGTGTGTGTATGTATATGTGTGTAAAGGGATGGGCTTGGAGGTAGGGTTGAGTAGAAAGAGAGAGCTTCCAGTCGGATATTGCTCCTTTTCACTCCGAGAGATACCGAATGCCTGGATCCTATACTGTTTCGACATTTTTCGCATTGTGCTTTATACAGTTGTACGCGGTTTTATAAGCGCCTTCTCCATCCCCTTGGGCTTTATTATTTCGACGTTTAGTGGTTCGACGGTTTGAGTTCATTGGTATATGGTATCATTACCGGTGGGTTTGGAATGTATGAATTGTTATATAAAATGTACAGGAATGTCGAATGAAAAGTAATATAATGCTGCGGATGTATTGTAATAAGTATATGGAAACTAATAAATATTGATACATTCGACGTTTTCTTCTGTTATTTAATAAGGCAGTGAATATTTCTTCGTAAAATTCATCTATCATATTTACGAATGTTTATCTATAATAAATATTCATCAGATGTTTTAAATTTTTATCATTGGAAGTGATCAACAACACAGTGATTTTCGTCTATCCATATTCTAACATAACATTTATTTTACTATTACGCAATTTAAATAGTATCCTCTTATATTTCACTGGTATTAATTCTCTAATTTAATATAAAAAATCCATCCAATAGAATACATTACTAACTTTGAGTATATTAACGATAAACACAGGGCGTTAAGTGTCACTGAAATGCGCGAAACCATCGAATAATTAAATATCGTTTTATAGCATCGGGCGCATCAATGATCGTTACATTCTACACAATATTAACTCCTATCAAAGCGAAATAAGTCAATGCATAATTCACGCGTTTAATAATTTCATAGATGTCACAGATGAAAATTTCACCCTCCACCAAAACGAATGATTAAAGCGTACACATCATACGTGTATATATATATATATATATATATATATATATATATATAACGGTGTATCAGCTTTTGAATTTGCCACCATCGAAAGCCCTGCCATCGATCTCAGTGATTTCAATAGTTCCAAATCCATACCAAGCCGTTCGGCCGAGTTCGAAAATCATTAGCACACGCGCTTCGCTCGCTCGCTCAGTGCACCTCTACCGAATCAAAGCTGCATCTACTACATGAAACCCTCTCACAAAAGCTCTCTCTCTCTCTCTCTCCTGCCGACTTTTTGAATGCGCACAGCCACTCGCATCCTTTCGAACACATACACATATAGAGCCCACGGCGAAATCGCATTATTTCCACGTTATTTTTTTTTGTCTTCACCCGCGCGCGTCCTCTCTCGTCCTTTTTCAATTACACTTCCGTCTCCGCGCGAGCAGACGACACTACGCGGGCGTTTTTGCTTCTTTCTTTGTTCGTACGCAGAGAATTGCCCTCCCCTCACCGCTATGGTTTTTTTTCTCTCTCTCTCTCTCCCCCGCGGTGGTGTGTGGTGCTGCTCGGATAAAAGTTCCTCTCGCCGGTGAGACAAAGGCCCTCGGCCGTCGGCCCCCGTAATTATACGCAATTTCAGCGCGTAGCACGCGAAACTTCTGTCCCCGAAGGTATATGGTGCGGGTGGGCGGGCAAAAAAAGAGAGAGAGAGAGAGAGAGAGGCGATGGGAGGAAAATCGGGTTGGCCGTCGGCGTACTAGAGGTAAAAGCAGCGTTGCAAGCACTGTGCCTTTATGATTCTCGATGCGCGCGTGCGGAGGAGGAAACGGAAGGAGGATGAGGGAGAAAGAGAGAGAGAGAGAAAGCGGGTGGCAACGAAGTTAGCGAGCCGCTGCGTGCCAGCGCGCTTTGTTTATTATGCTCAGTGATTATATTACTTTGCGTTAATTAAAGTGTATTGCGATAATACGTTTTAATTTAATGCTCTCGCGCTCCATGACTCCTCCTTCTCCATCCTCTCGATGTAAATACTCTCGCGCGAACAATGGTATTTTATTGAATTTAACGCACGCGAATAATTTCCGCCGGATGTGGGGGAAGGACTCGAGAGTCTTTTCGATTTTATCAATTTTAATGAGATGACCGAGAGGTAATGACGAGAAGCTGCTGGGATAACGTGTATTTTTTAGTTGCCTTGTTATTAGTTTTCATTTGCATAAGGAAAACAATGAACTCGAGCGTTTGTAAATAAGCTGTAATAAAATTACAATAAAGTATACCCAAATATCATTTGTTTTCTGAATAAATGATATTTTAAGAGAAATGAATTTAATATATAATAAATTTTACAAACGATAATTTTATCAAAACCATTGTTATGCTATTTTAAGGTTTTTGATATTATTCGTCAAGGTATATCGATTTAAAGTTCAATCTTTGTAATTTCAAGACAGTTTCTCTCGACGTCACCCTATTTTATTGTGAATTTAGTATAAGAAGAAATGAATTTCAGAAAAAAGAAAAGATGACCTCCTTATCCGTATGAAAGGTAACAAAGGCAGTCGCTGAGATTTTTCAAAAACTATTCTTTTTCGCAAATGAAATATCCCTTTATCTTCGTACTTTATTCAATCTTCTTACGAAATATACGTATATTAATGCAAATGTCCCATCCAACAGAACCGAGTATAATAATTTTAACCGTTAAATTTTTTTTTAAAACAACAGACAGGCAATGAAAAAAAAAGAACTAAATGAGAACTCTAAAATTATATGCCTTTATTCAACTCATTTTCCAATTCAATATACACGTCAAAAGTTCTCCTTAGCGTATATCAAACGCACACCCCTCCCCAGATTTATAGCCCTCTCTCTCTCTCTCTCTCTCTCTCTTCTCTCAACACATAATCAAGGCTCAGAAACGCGCCCGTGCGACCATTTATCGTCATAATCTCATCGTCTTTGAGCGCGCAAGCGAGCGCGTCGAAAGGAAAAAAATCCCGCAGGGGGCAGCTCCGACATACATAGACCCACACAACTGGCACATCATCCTTCCTTAGGCTCCATTTGACGGGCCATCATCTTGCCCGGGAAACATAATTAAAGCGTCCGTGTGAGCGTCTTCTTCTACTCACGCGCGAGAAGACGCGAAAAAAAGGAAGTAAGGGCTAAGAAGAGAGAGAAGTGAGCGCTCGAGGCGATTTTCTCTCTCTCTCTCTCTCTCTCTCTCTCGCCTCTTTCATCTTTGCGCGCGAGAAAGAAGCTGCTTTCGCGCTTGTGAGGTGCTCGCCTCCTCGGCCGCTTGTTCATTCGGTCAGGGCACGATATTTCTCGCCTCGTCTTCACCCCCTCGGCTTCTTGGAGAATCTCCCTCTCTCTCTCTCTCTTATTCTCGCCACTGCTGCCACCACCTTCTTCTCTGGTCTTATGTTTATTCTTTTTTTTAGTTTAGCCTTCCTCGCGCTTTCTGTCTCTCTCTCCCTCTCTCTTTCTCTCTCTATCCCTCTTGGTGTCTCTTTTACTTGCTCGGTTTTTCAGGCAAGGGGAGAATTGAGCCGCGATGAAAGATGGCGCGCGAGCTGCTCGGCTTAAAGTGGAGAGGGGAAGGGGGGACTGTAAGTTTAATGATGTTATAACCATCTGGTGCGCTGGTATTATGGTGATAACTTTCTTCGTGTTAACACGAAGAGTGAGGAAGAGAGAGAGTGGAAGAAAGAGACGCACGGCCGAGGGAGGGAAAATGCTTCGTTAGGACAAGAAATCCGAGTTTGGGCTAGTTATCTTTTTAGTTTTCCTAAGTAATTATTACACTTGTCAAACAGAGTTTTCTAAACAAAGTTAGGGAAACGATTCTACAGGACTTTAGTACTCTGATAACTTTCTTCATTGATCCGACGCGTTCTTATAAAGTTGTTTTTCAGATAATTTACTTACGATTCGGCGACAACGTCGCATACAGTTTGTTCAGCGTATTACCAACAGAAATTCAAATAATTATCTACACCTAATTTTTCTTAATAAAAAGAATTTATTAAAATATTATTCATGTTTATTTATTTATTTAGTAAAATTAAACGGGCTTTGCTTTGGGCTCTCCAGCATACTAAAAATATTACAGAGTATATTTCAAATCTAAAATAACCTTGAACTGTGGAATTGATCCGATTACTTAAATTCATTCCCTATGAAAACTGAAAAAATTGTACTTTTATATATATGTAAGTATATTCATAACTCGCTCAATTTTACTCATGATTTAAGCACACACCTTTAATCTTCAGCTAAAGCAACCTGCCATACCGCATATTCATTCGTAATGAAATCCAAAAGTTTCTTAACTAGGTTAAGAGCGAATACATCATCCGACATGAAGATGACGCACAATTGCCTGGTTCATTGATCCTCTAATCTAGGTTCCGTGTTAATTCGCAAATATACAATGACATACGATGCACTCAATCAATACATCCATCAAAGCGTACAGCCGTAAACCCAAGCCACCTTAATTACGAAGATCCCATTGAATACAACGTATATACACACTATATCCACTCTCTACTATATAATTATCTCTCGTCACAACACACACATAAACACAATCCCACAGAGAGTAAAAAAAATCGCCCAAACAAAAAGTTACAGTACCAACTGTTATCCCTCAAACAAACTAATTCCTAACCTCCCATACACAGCCTCTATTATATATCTCAAAAAGTCTCATCCGCAGGCACATCCCACGCTTTTCTTCCCTACCACCGTTCTACATTATACACAACACGTGCAACATGCAGCAGCAGCAGCAGTAGCAGCAACGTTCTCGCCCCAGAAAATCATCGGCCGTGAGCTTATCGGGCCTGGCTTGCGTGAGAGAGCACTGCGTGAGCTCGTTCGCGCGGACGCAAAATCAGAGAAGTATATATCGCCTCCTATGCTTCCGCCTCACTCTCTCTCTCTCTCCCTCTCTCATACATGCGCGAGGGAAGCTCATGGAATTATGAGAATTAGAGCGTTTTAACGAGTTTATCAGCGTCAAGTGCAATCTGCGAACTAACTGCTCGCCTGCGCGCACGCGCTCACGGCTAGGGAGCTGTATATATATATGTATGCACGCGATGGCCGCGAGAGCTTCACGCGTTGTTCATATATAGGTATGTGTGTATATGTATATATAGGCTACGCGCGCTCTCTCTCTCTCTCTCATCAGTGCCTCTCTCGAAAGCTGCGCTAGCGAGCGCGGTACAAACGATAAACTATCCTACGAGGCTGAAAACAGGATTAGGCCACTATGTACACCCTCGATAATTCCGCGCGACTGACGGAACGTCGATAAAATATCGTCCCTGGGCGGAAGAGCAGCAGCAGCCACTACATACTACTACTACTACTGTTACTAGTATGCGAGAGCGTATATATATATATATATATATATACGCGCGTGGGCGCGAGAAATCGTTGTATGAATTTCACCTTTCACGCTCTGACGCTCCGAACGAGATGTGCACGCATGTATATATATATATAGAGAGAGAGAGAGAGAGGTGGTAGTAGTGGTAGGAGTAGAGGTAGGACTGACTTTCCGATAGATAGCGGAGTGACATCTGCTGGCGCCAACTTTTATTCCACAAGGCGTCTGTTTCACATCGGTATAACGCGTTCGCGGTATTGGCAGTTTGACTCGTGCCGTAGGGCGAAAGAGAGAGAAAGAGAGAGAGAGAGAGAGAGAGAGAGAGAAGAGTCGCGCACGTTTTATTCCCTTTTTCTTTTGATCGAATTCTCGCGCGCGCGTGTCCCTGGGGCGCGTTTTTCCGAACGGATTTTCCGAGGTAGCGTTTTCCAAATTAGCACGCGTGAGGTTCGGGAATTTCGGTGTATAGGGAGAGAGAGAGAGAGAGAGAGTGTGTGGGAAGAGAAATGGGAATGGAACCGTGGATAGTTTTTTTTTCTACTCGGCTTTCTCTTTCTTTCGAGGGTTGCTACGTGAGCTCGGGCAGTAGCAGTACGTGATGGCCTGGGATATTCATGATGTGCACTTTTAACGCCACCGAGCGTGTTGCTAGCGTTGTTCGGCTCTGTTTTTTCGCGTAAACTTTTAACGGATTTTTTTTTTTTTCGTGATTGTCTGGGGAGGAAGAGAGAGAAGAGATAGAGTGAAAGAATAAAGCGTGAATTTATTTTTACGGCCGTTTGTCTTCGGGACAGAATTAGTAGACGACGAAAAAAAACGTGTACATTTTTTACGAGGGCAAGATGTGAAGAAATAGCAATATTTTTTTTAGAATCAATAGATCAATGATATAGAAAATATTTATCACCTTTACTTCTCATCATCTGTTAATTTTTTT
>JAYJLV010000001.1:16922524-16965410 GCA_036873485.1 Torymus texanus | reverse complement strand
TATATATATATATATATATATATATATATTTAATATTCTCAACGTACCATTATTCACATCAACCACGTCGCACCTCCACTCAGACACCGATTTCACAAATAATTAGAAAAACCTTTAATTTCCTGCGCCGTGCGGTGAGACAAAACACAATAAACAATCTAGCTTGTCCCACACGCAACGATCTTAATAACCCAAAAATCCCGGTATTTCCTGTACACCCACGTTCGCGCAAGCTCCGACCCGGGGGAAAATTTCGTCCAACCACATAACTTCCCCCTCTTCCCCTCCAAAATTGATTTACATCCCCCTAAGTCCGGCACAGCTCTGCGCGTAGCTATACCACCGCATAGCTATGCACTCGGCTCTCCTGGGCGTGGAAGCTGAAACGGCCCTACCTCGGCATTTTCCACGCTCCGCGCGCTTATATATTCCCAGCAAGAGAGAGAGAGAGCAATAAGCACGCGACTATACTAACCTCCACTCTCTCTCTCTCTCTCGCGCTCTACCTACCAAGAAACAGTCCCGGAACTTGCGCAGTCGCCGCTAATTTCCGATCGCCCACATACATACATACATACATGAGCAAACGAAAATTCGCCGTACCCTCAGTAAATTGGCTCTCCAAAGCGAGTAAGAGAGAGAAAGAGAGAGAGAGGGAACACACGCACACACACACATGGGTAGAGCGTGTCAAGAGTCGAGTCAAAGGACGGTCGAAGTTTATTTACGACTGCGCCAACGCGCCCGTTTTACGAGGAAAGCAGCTGCCGGTACTCCCTCCTCCTACCTCCTGCGCTCGCGCTTGTTTTCCTAAGCCGTACGCCGGATGTAGGTACGCTTACACGCGTGTGCGCGCTTTCATACATATATGTGTATATGTGTGTGTGGCTGGGTAGGTTACACGCAGTGCGGATGCGCACGTGCGAGTCGTTTATCACGGGCTTGCTTCTCTCGGTCACCAACGGTGGCGGTGGTGGGGTCTCCGAGATTATGGTGTCAGCGCGTTCTGGGTGCTTATATAGGGCGAGGGATGAAAATCCTTCGGCGCGTTGCGTCGATACACGGGCGGTGAGTGAACGCCGTTGTCGTGAAAGAAACGCCACGTTGGTTATCTGTATCTGTGTGGCGCACACTTGAAGATGAAGGATCGTTTTCAACTGATCGGGTACAAGTATAAGGGAGATTTCTATCTACTTTTCTGATTTTACAGCTGTACCTGTGGATAAAGTGTTGAGGGGAAGGATGAAGCGAGGATCAGAGATTTGATAGGTGTGGTGAAGTGAATTAGTGAATGGTAGCTTGGTTGTTTCTGTGATTATCAGGGGGCTGTAATGTTTAAATAAAAGAGTTGGGTTATACGGTAGAGAGTTATTTAAAATGATAAATCTCAATTATATAGTGAATTACAGTTTTGGGAAAAATATGCGTCATATTATACAGATTGAATTTTTAACTTACTATTCAGCTATTTCGAGATTATAATTACTCAGGCTTGCGAAAAAAAAATGATATAAGCTAGGGACCAAAAAATCATAATTCAATGTATCATGACATTCTTGACACGGATCTAGAGTCAGAATGGTTCCATTACATAAAGATTTGATTGATGAGATTTCATATATATATTATATTTTTTATATATCCAAAAGAAATAGACAATTTTTATATCAATTTCGTTAACAAAATAATATTAAACTGATGGGCTCCTTCTAGATCTCTTTTGGATTATCATTTTACTGATCCAGATCTTGTGTTTAACAGTTCATATTACATGAGTATATGCTAGAGTAATTTTTAGCGGATACCCATTATTTACTTTTTGTACTTTTTATTACTTACCAACGAAAACGAACATATTACGCAAATCGCTTCAGAACCATTTATTTGTATTAGTGTTTGTTACATGCAAGTTTGCTGACGTAAAATAACGAAACAAAATGTTCAAAGCGTAAAAAGACGTCAGTATTGGATGTAGAATAAATATAGTGCAACGTTATTTATTCGTCCTGTAACTGAAATGGTTTTCTTTACTGTTCAACTTGAAAAAGAAATACGAGATAGCGATACAAGCTGCGTGATTTTATTACCGTTTCAATGAACATGTAACAGAACCAAGCACCTGGAAAAAAGTACTAAAGATTTCCATCGAAAAATAGAGAAATATTTACTCGAGGTACAAAATTGAAACCTCTACAATTCTTGGAATTTAAAACTCTACTATTTACGATATTATTTGTATAAATAATTTAATAAAAAAAAAAGATTAGATTATCATATCCGAACTCGATAAAACCTACATCTTACTAATGACAAAATAATCGTGAATATCTATAGAGAAAGAAAAACACTCTCCCGTCGCTTTGTCATTATACTACTCGTTACTTTATACCAAACCGGATGAATTCAATTACAAAATCAAGTACCTCAAACTTTGATTGCCAGGGAGTCCTGCACCCTATATATTTATTCTGCCTACCTTTCAAGAACTTTCATTAGTTGTCGTCTTCTCGACAACTTCGGTAAATCAATCTCGTCTCTTTTCTTTTTTCAACGTTCCCTCCTCCATTACAATCGTAGGCCCTTGTTACTTAACAAATGCTACCTTCATTATTCCCCCTCGAGCAGCGAAAAAATAAAGTCAAACCAGCCGCCCTCCCGTCAACATTCTTCCCGACCGCTCGTTATCTCTTATAATCCTCGATTTTCTTTCAGCATTATTCCATCTCGATGGGTTCACCCTATCATCTCTATCTCTCTCTTCCTCTCTTTCTCAGCATATACTCCCTCTCTCTCTCTCTCTCTCTCTCTCTCTCTCTCTCTCTCTCTCTTCCAAAGCTCTTGCGCCGGATTTCTAAGTAAACAGGCCATTAAAATCGCATCAATCGAGAGTATACCAACGCACACGCTGCAAGGGGAAATGAAAATATGCGCGCGCTCTCGAAAACAAGAACGCAAATGCAAGAGCGTGAGAGAGAGAGAGCAGGTGTTCCATTGGAACAATGGAAATACCGTGTGCAAATACGCGGAAGTACGACCGCGAAGTGTTGCGCGCGAGCGCGAGCGCCGGGAAATATATAAAATGGACTGCCGGTATATATACGGCGTGGCGCAGTTTCGATTTCAAGTGGGGAGGGGAAAAGGGAGTTCAGTTGCGAGGTAGGGTGAGAGGTATAGTAATGTATGACTATGTATGTGTATATGTATGTATGTATGTACGCGTGAGCGTCATCCGTTTGGAAAGGTATAGCTTGTTGCAAATGCGGCAACGGTAGCGGCCGGTTGGTTGGCCTGCTCCCGAACGGAATTCGGCTGCTGCTCTTTGTCTAGTTCGATTTCGGTTTAATTAATGTTCCAAAAATTTATGATTTCGGGGTTATATGGGTCAGTGGATTACGAGTTGCTTGCTATTCCGTGTAAACTCGATTATTTTCCATAGAAAAAAGATAATATACGAGCGATTTGTTAAAACTGTTTTTAATAAATGTGTTAAAAGTTTTAAATATAGAACAATCGAATGTATTTATATCTATATGATAAATGTTGGTTTTGCAATATAGAAGCTATTGTTAATATGAAATACGCGTTTTACTATTTCATTATTCATCGTGATAACACTTCAACTCCCCCGTTAACGTTATACATATTTCGCGTATAATATATATTATATTTAACATGCCGTAAACATCGAAGTAAACAGAACATACATAACATTTGAAAAGTACATATAACAAGCTAGCAGTATAACTATTCACCGACATTTTTCATCTAATAACAATAATTCTAGCTAGCATATCCATTCAAATAACTCGTGGCACATTAACGCTCCCTAAAACTACACGCCACACACTATACACTTCCAAACTCTCGAAGCAACATTCCATCTCCTCTCCACGGAAACTAAACACCACAACGCACACGAATTTTCACATCAACTCTCATTCCTCTATACTATCCGGTACTATACAGTGAATGAAAAAAAAAAACAAGCAGCCCCCGACAGAATTCGTCCCCTGCCTGGCATTACTCAAGGCCGAAATCACAGTTACGAAACACATTAACGTTCCCCTTTCCCACTTTTCTCTCTCTCTCTCTCTCTCTCTTTCTCTGAGAGAAAAAGTCACACTCGTGGCTCATAAAAAAGCCGACGCAAACAAAGACAAGCGGGCGTGGCGAGCACATATACACACACACACACACACACATGCGCGTTCATTATGATAAAGTAACAGTTAGCGCGGATTAGCAGTTTCCGGTACTGCGGTCCGGTCATCGGGGACTAGAGCGCTAGCCGCCAGCGGCGTCGGTGGTATAGCGACAGGGGTGGTACCGCGAAAGTCGCTAAATGATAGTACGCGTAATTATGGGGCAAGTTTTAATTACCCCGACCCCATGTGCACACGCCTGTGCGGTGGACACATGCCGGCCTGCCTCCCTGCCTGCCTGTGCGCGTTATCCCTCATTGTCCAAGCTCCCGAGCGTATCGTGCGTGTATATATGTATATATGTATATATGTATATATGGTGTTGGTGAGCACGAGGTACGCGTGTATAAACAGGGGTATATTTCGACGGGGAAATCAGTGAGCGGATGTGTTGATGCCATGGTGCGAATTGTGTTAGATGTCGATTAAGGCTTTGATAATGTTGAATGCGACTGGTGATGGGATATATCTGTTTTCTAATTGAATGCCAGTTTTGAAAGAATTTGTTATTCTAGTTAATGAGTAATATATAGGTATGAAAAGATTTTTAAATATTCATTTTTCTAAATAATTTATGATTTTTTTAAAATTAGTTGATGAATTGTTCGTAATTTTCGTTGTTATTTCGGCTAGACAATATATCGTACTATTTAGAGGTTTAAAATTAAATAATAATTATGTGTTGGAGGATGTTTTAGAAAACTAGATAAGTTTATTATTTCCGTTCGGAACAAGATCGAGGAAAAAAAATGCTTGTTTTGCACCGGTTTTAATGAAATTTGGCTATTCATAATATTATTCTAATAACAAAATTAGTTCGTTTTGAAACATTATTACAGAATATAACTCCCAATATAGAACTTGTTTACAATACAAATATAACATGCTGTATCGATTTTAGTTTGTTTTTTTAATTAACACAACGCGGCTAAAATATCACATTTCAAACCCAAGTATAACTTTCAAAATTTCAGGCTCTTTACATAATCAAATCAGGCAATTAAAGGGAATTTTTATCATGTGCAAAGGATTAAAAGTATGTAGACGTGTGATTAGCGATTCGGGTCCCAAGATCTGAACTTTAGGAAGTACGTGGGCAGTGATGTTTCTGATGAAAGTGACCAGAGCTTGCGCATACCCACACACACATACACATAGGGACTCCAAGCCATTTCATCTGGGTTTACGCAACCTTTGTAGTCGGGCTTATACGGTTTTACTTGTATTTATAGGATCTCCGTAATGCCAGTCTTAAGCTGACCAGTTATTGTCCCTACGAGATTTAATATCGAACGGATAGAATGAAAACGGGTTGCTAATACCAATTACCCTGGAGTAAAAGCGTAAAATGAAAGAACTGTTTTTGTTCAGATATTTTGTATAAAGGTTATTAGATTTATCTGATCTATTATTTCTTAAGATGGTATTTGCAAAGATATATATATATATTCGGAAATAAAAGTTATAATAAAAATATTTACAAATATTAAACTTAACAGAAGTCAAGGCAATTCTTGTTATGTTCAGCCAATAATATAGAACATAAAGTTCAACGACTCTCGAGAAACTTTATTTTCTACTTTTATCATTTCCGATAAGAATAATCCTGTTATAGTCGTATTATTTTGTTTGAAAACAAAATGAAAATGGATAGCCTTACATTTTATTCTGCAGGAGACATGGATTTTTAAAACATCACAAATCCGTTTATTTGCATCAACTATACTTTTAATCAATAAACAAACTTTATAACACAAACTATGTCTTTTAGCTACCCACTTACTATACTTTTCGCAGTTTTAAAACTGAATAAATGTAAACAAGTACTTGAGAAACTAAAAAAAGTCTAGAGATGATCAAAAGAATTGAAAAGTATCCCACTCAACCGCTTCATAATTCCTGTTTTGCCTACATTTGCATGGCGCTCCCCTTTGTCACCACCCCAAACATCCTCATCCACTTTGTCCCTTGCGCAGCACTTCACCCTCCAGCTCCGATACAGAGCAACGCGCGTCTACCTTTTTGTTTTCTCTCAATTGCTTATCTCTCCTCCTCCTTTTTTTCGCATCACACGCATTCGAGGGAAAGGGCGACCATTCGAACGTCTGTTTACCGCGTTTCTCTTATCCTCCCCTACACGCGTTAGAAAGGGCATTATTCTCTTATTTACTTTCTTTCGCAGCCTGGCCAGTGTGCACGCAGTAGTAGCAACAGCAGTAGTGGCTGCCACTTCAGCTGACACCTGTAAAGAACTGCAAGGCAAACTCGTATTTCTCACTTCTTTCTTTGCCTTTCGCATCAACGCTGTGTTCTCTAATTCTTCACGCGAGGTTTGCTTATTTTGTCAAGCGTTCGGGGGACGGGGGGTTTATCTACTGCGCGTGCGTCGGGCGATTAGCTGGCGGTGGCTTTCTCTAAAATACGTACGTCGAGAGTGCACGGGAGGACGTATAAATTTCACTTGTTGCTTGACCTCTTCCCCCCCATAAGTGCTATTATCATTTAGAGACAAGATTTATCTTCAACGAGAATGCAACTCAATCGGATTTCATGTTATTCGTATATAATTACATTTATTTACATATACAAAGTGAATTGTAAAATCATCGTTACTTGTAAGATTCACCGGAATTTAATAACTAAATATTTGTTCACAAAGGTATACACATCGAACGTACGAAACGAGAGTAAGAAACAATTTTTAATCAGATTCATAATTTAAAAGATACTCGAGCGTTTACTCGCTCGCTCATTCGCTTATTATTACACGAAGGGCAACAAAGTACGCGACGCTGAAAACAACAAAGGTTATCTCGCGCTACGTAATTGAAATAACCCAGCCTCAGAGATCTCGTCAGTAGAAACAGACGAAACGAACGAGAGACGGCTTCTCTTCTACGAAATCATCGCTCGTCTTCTCTCCACGCGCGCGCGTGCTCGAGCTAGCGATAAACGAATTACCCACAGTTTGTAACGTAACGTTCAGGTAACGGTATGGAAAGGCGGGATGGAAAGCAAGGTATATTAACCGAGGTACAAAGCAATTCAATTCCTTAAGGCGATTCCCAGTTATAGCTGTAAGCGTTTTCCTTTGAGTTAGATTTTAATATACCCCTCACTGTATACTCTCGCTGCAATACACACACATACATATACAAAGTGATGCAGAAAATCTCATCTTCGTAGAAAGCGCGTTGGTGCTGTGTGGCATTACTCGCTCGAACGTAAAAATTCGAGCGGCAGGAGCGACGTAGGGATAGAGAAAAAAGAAGGGGGATGTGAGAGAAGAATTCACGAACGCCCCGTGACCGAGCTCTCGCGCGAGCAATTGAATTTACTTGTATTAGTCTACTTTTCCCATTTTGCCTTTGCCCTTGCAATCTCGTTAACTTCTTTCTCTCTCTCTGATATAGTCTCCCTACCTCTTCCCTACATACGCCCTCTTCTACCTTCTGCTGCCGCTTGATCGCGGTTTGTACTTTTATTTTTCATTTCGCGCTTCTACGCGCTCGCGCTCCACTTTGGACGCGTCTGACCTCCTTTTTTCACGCAAGTCTATATATGTATGGGAGCTTTCTTCTTTTCTTTTTTTTTTTTTTAATCTCCGGACCTTGTAACGCGCGGATTCTTCTTTCGAATGGAGAAAATTTTGTTAAGATTTAGAACAAATGTTGAGAGTTTTATTGTGACGAGAAGATGTAGAACTATAGAATAGATGAGAGAAGAAAGAGGAAGGTTCAGTTTATATATAGCCATGTGAAAAGTTGAAATTATTATCCTTATTAGTCGATGTTATATATGTACAAAGATTGAACAAAACGCGGGAGTGTATCCATTTGCATTTATAGTGCAATCTGCTGATTTGTTGTTAAAAAATCATGACCATAAATCTAAAGTTATAGACTAAATACGTTAAATATTATCAATACAAGGGTTCAAATAAGGGTTACTCCATGATGATTATGGTTTCTTTTTAATGTAACAGCGGTTCAAATACGAATTTATTTTTCAATTGGTTGTTATAGCTTATCTTGTTTCGCTAGTTTAAAAAGTACTTTATTTATTTTATTTATAGACGGTCCAAAGCCCATGTATCAAGAAAATTGTATAAATATAAATTATACACATTAAGTGCGGTTGACAATCATGATGTAAAAATAAATGTAAAAAAAACGCATAACAAAATTTAGAGACAAGAGTCTTATCGCTGCATTGAAATTTAATAGAACTTGAAACAATGAATATTAATTTGAGTTTTGAAAGAAGCATATCTCTCGATAGCCCTGATATCAGATGGTAATTTTGTTAATTGAGGATTCACCGAGTGTGCGAAGGTTTCTAAGTGGATCAGAACAATGCCGTAACGGGAAGAGATTTATCAACTGTCTGCAAGAGATTTTAGCGTTCAAAATTTTAAAAGTTAGTAAAATATTAAATATATCAAATACCGAATTTATCGTAGGAATATGAAATCTGTTAGAAATGGGGATGTAATTGTGATTAAAAAGATTCATAGCTGAACCATATTTGCACGACAAATTAAAAAATTTTCTTTGAATATCTTCTAATCTATTTATAAGAGTTGCAGTATGAGGCCTCCAATCTGAGGATGCATATGTTAAAGTAGGTAGGACTAAGGTTTTGAAAATCTCTTGAAGAAGGTATGATGAATCCGAGAGACTTACTTAGCAGACGCTGACTTTGTAAAATAATAATCGAATAATTATGTAAAAATGATTATTATGCAAATCGTGGTATAGATTAATTATGTTCTAAACACATGGATCAGCAAATCAGATTAAAAACCATGTTGTTTCATTATTCAAAATAGCTGTTACATTTATATACGTGTTATAAAATTTTTATATAACAAGTACATCAACAAACTAAAATCATGCTATCCAAATATCATCTACTACCATTCTATGTATAATATCAATCTTCTTTCATTACCCCCATTCCAAACAATAAACAGCCGTAGCACATCACGTCCACTTACAAACTGCAAAAGAAACTTTTAGAAAAATGATAACGCCCGAAGCCGTAAAAAGAATCCAAGTAGGCGCCTTAATTCCTGATTAAATTACAGGCCAGCGAGTAGCGCACGTACGCTTCTACCGTCCGCTAAGTAGAAAAGGTCGTACATAGTAAGACGGTCATTTCAAGACCGTCCTTTTCCCAAATTGATATCTTAATGCTCAATGGCTACACCGACTTGCTTTTAGAGCCGGAGGCATCTTACCTTACTTCTCACCACCCCGCTACCCGAAATTATTGCCCTCAACGCCGCATTATCTCTCAGGAAAATTAATGAACGCAAAAATGCCGGCGGAAAATCACCGCGTCATAAGACCCAGACGCTCTTTCGCGCGCTCGCGCTCGCGCGTGATCTTTAACGTAAAAAGCTTCCTCCTCTTCTCTCTCTCTCCCGAAACTTTCCGAGGCGCACGCCGAACTCATGGTTTTTGCGTGAATTTTGCGCCCGCGAGCGCGTAGCGAAAAAGCCCGCCACTTGTAAATCAAGGCCGCCGCCACTGCCGCCGTCGGCGACGTGGAGAAAGGGGGGAACAGACGGAGAAGAGAGAGAGAGAGAGAGAGAGAGAGAGAGGAATACGGTGGGCGCATTGTTGGGAAATTTGCGTGTTTTCCGTGATTTACGCAATTTTTGCGATGTCGCGCTCGCGTGTCGCTGCCAGAGAATTCCGCAAACAAATAAAATTTATTTGAAAAGTGCCCTTTATTTTGCATTTTTGCGTGCACGTGCGCGTGTATATATATACGTGAAACTTCTGGTGTGTGCGAAGTTTCGGGGGAATTTCTTTTTTAAAGGGAAATGCACGCCCGCGTGGTTGGTGCACAAAAAAAAGATAGGAAAGGGAAAATGCGGAATATGAAGTTTCGCGGCAGCGAGTTATTTCAATTATGCTGTTGTAAAGAACAAAATGCATTAGAGTTCATGAAAATTGATTAATACGGTAGCAAGTTGGTTTTTCCGCTGAAGGATAAAAGACAACGAGAATATTTAGTCTGATAATATATGCTAGGTATTATAAGTTAAACGGGGTTACACGTATAAAGTGTAATTAAGTATAACTATGTATAAAAACTTACCTACTAAAGAGACAATAACTTTGTGAAAATATTAACGTTTTGGACATATTCAACTCACCTGTAACATAAAACGTATATACAAATTAAAATCTCTTGTAATTCAAATTACATGTCATATGTCAAAAATAAAGTATATCGGTCAACATATTCACATCGCACTGCTCATATAATTTAACGGAAGAAACATTTTTAACATTTTGTTAATCAATGTGCTACTGCAACTGAAAAAGCTGCTTTTCTCTCCATATATAGCTCTCATTAAACCGCATAAACATTTCATTACAAATGAAATAAATTCTCCATTTTCTCACTGCTTACTCGCGCAAAATTCCGGCCAAAAAATAATTATTCGCCCCGGGCAAAAAGGCGCAGCGTGTGCGCGCTCGGGTTAACAAAAGCAGACGCCAAAAGCGCAACGTGAGCGGATTCCCCAAAATTTAAATGGCAACAGCGTTGGTGATATGGTTGCGTCATCAAAAAAACTTTGACCACTACCACCACTGCTACTGCTGCTACTGCGGCGCTCGTGGTAAACTACACCTGCTACTGCTAAAATTCGTATACGGCAACGGCAGTAGCAGCTCACGCGCGACTAAAGCGAAAAACAGACGGAAAATGAAAGAGAGACTTTCCGCGCCTGCTTTGATCAAGCCCCTCGCTCGCGCGCGCGTACGGACCCGCAGGCTTTAAAGTCCCGCACGCGAACGAGTGAGCGCACGAACGCGCGGGAAGTTTCAGCAGCTGCGAAACAGAAAACAGCCCTGGCAACTACTGAGGTACGAAGTAACACAGAGGCAGAGAGAGAGAGAGAGAGAAAGCGGTAAAAGCGGCACTTGCGCGAGGGGACGATTTATCCGGGCTTTGTTTACGAGCAAAGCTCGCGAGAGGGCGAGTGCGAGAGAGAGAGAGAGAGAGAGAGAGAGGCCAGGACCGGGATCCCGTTAATCCAGGCAAAAGACGTTAGGTCGTTACTCTCCTTTGGGGAAGAGAGAGAGAGAGAGAGAGAGAGTAGTAGTAGTAGGGAGAGAGTGACAAACTTGCTGTGAACGAAGCGAGCGACAGATACGAGTCGACGCGACGCGCGGTAGGTCCTTGTGTTTATAGGTGAGAACGACTCTCGCTTCGATCGACGCCTTTGAAACTTTCGAAAAGGGAGGGAGTTTCCCGGGAGGGAGAGAGAGAAAGATACGATGTAAAGAGTGTTCCCCGAGCGTTTGTTACTTTTGCCTCATTTTTGGGCCGCTGTTTGCGCATCTACGCGCGCTCGCGCGCAAGAGAGAGAGAGAGTGAACGAGAGGAATAAAGCAACGACGACTGGCTCTCTCTCTCTCTCTTTCTCTGGGATATTTGTGCTGAGACAGGCGTTTACTTGTAAACTTTCTTTTGAATGCCGACTTTTTAAGTATTCCGGAAAAATATGAAATGTGTTCTGAGGGGAGAGAGAGGATAGTTTGTTCTCGTCTTTAAGAGCATTTGCTTCGTTCAATGAGATACATCGTTAAAATTGCGCGAGAACACGACATAAAAGTATAATCTAGGCTGCTGCTTCTATTGCTGGGTGAATGGGTAACTTTAATGAATTCCACTTGCAATTAATTTTATATGAAGTACTTGTTGAAATGAATTCCGTTATTTTTGTTGCTTTAAAATTGCGCTAGACATGATACCGCGCTCCATCGCGTATAAAGTTTTATCGCAACGCATAAAACACATATATATATATATATATATATATACACACACACACACACACACACACACACACACACACACACACACACACACACATATATTCAAATGACTTCTATTTATATATTCCACAAAGGAATATATATAATATATACCACTGCAGAGGGTAATTTTTTAAATGACACTTTGTATTATTGTGCCCTCTTTTAGATAAAAAAAAACGCCAATACTCCTCTATATACAAGCATTATCAAGGTAAAAGTATTGGAAAAAGAAAATCTTTCGCAAAATATTAAACATTCCATTGAAGTGCCTATATGTATACTACCTGTGTTTATCAACAAAGTACTTCGCGTGGCAAATATGTTTTCTTTTTTGTCCCCGTCGAGCGTTGAAACGATAAAAAAAATGCGAGCGTCATATTTGCTTTAAATGCTCATGTACTTTTATCTCGGCGATGATAGCTCGCACGCGTTGGTTGTGCGTGCCCGTTTGGCAAATAAAGGCCAATTGATGAATCGGATTGGAATCAAATTAACGGGGGAGGCTGAATTTTTGTTTAATTTAGCACGTATTATCCTTGACTCAATTTATCTGTCGGAATTTCATGGTTCTTTGGTTGCGCGCGCGCGTGCATGCACGAGAGAACAGCAATAGCAGCAGTAGCAGATATTAAACGATGGCATGCGTGGGTGACAACACGAGCACGTTCACAGGGCATCAGATTAATTGTCAAAATGTTTCTTCCGAAGTAGGTTAAAAATACGTGTATACGTATATGTATCAGGTGAGTTGTGTCGTGTACAGTTTTCGAGAAACTTTAATTATTATTGGACGATCGACTCGACACTTGACCTGTTCTCTGAAAAAAAGTTGCGTAATTCAATGACGGGTATCTGTTTCGCATGGTTAAACGTGATTATGAAGATTTATTTTTATTGAAGTAATTCGTAGAATAATCGCGAGCACAGCAACGATAGTTTCTATTATTTTTTTTGCATTTACGTGATATTAAAAAAAAAACTCTTTATGAAATGCGTCACAATTCATAAAGAATATCTGAATTGCAAATGATTCACCCATTAGTCTTTTTTAGAAACACTTTCCAAAGTAACTCAGATCTACTACAAATTTAAAAATATCTCTAAATAAGTTCAATAAATATTGAATTATGTCTATTGCATTAATACAGAGTATTCTTTGCGTACAATATATTTGCATTTCACATACTCTTCTTAATAAACCATGACATATTAAAACGGATTAATACCTACATTTATCAAATATTATTCGTCACACACATGATTATAAAGAGTCTAATAGGCTTATTATATATACTCGTATACATTATGACACCTATTATTAACATAATTTTATAAAACTAAAGATAAAAATACAAAACAAATATATGTGTTCAGAAGCATTAAGCAAACTCAACGTAAACCACAAACATTACCCAAAAACCAACAAAGTACAATATTTTTAGAACCTCCATATATTTTCGTAAAATCTCGACCTCAGCCCACTATATATATCAAAGCATTTTCGGAATCCCCTCGTACTCGACGCATACACAACGCAGACTACTACCTACCGTAGCGCAACCAAAATATTTCTCAAATCAAATCTCGCGCTCAAGCACGCGCATCCATAACCTTCTACTCTCTCTCTTACCGCCTAAGAAAAACTACAATAAACCATCCTCCCCATAAATCCTAGCCATAGCAGTCCATTCGCCTGTCACCAACTCCACCTCATCATCAACAATCTCCGCTCTAACAGCAGTAGCAGAGCTCAGCAGGACAATCCACAACTCGCAGCGACGACATCAGCGTCGCATCAGAAACGTAACGCGTATACTTACCGGGGTGGGCGGGGAAAAGGAGGCTGCGCACACAAAAATCAACTAGACCACTATACACTACTATACGCTACCGTGCACGTAACATTTATGAAATATCCTTTAGCAGCGGGGAGGCCGACGTTGAAAAAGCGAGGATATAAAAGCAACCCCCTCCCGTGCCTTTTGCCGCCATCGTCGTCGTCGGTGGGCGATTAACCGAAGGAGAGAGAAAGAGAGAGAGAGAGAGAATGCGCAAGCTCGGTGTTGATAAAGTGTCCCTGTCGGGGGCAATGGCGCGTAACGGAAGAAGCTGTATCGTCAACTGAGAGAGCACGCGTGCTGCAAGCTTCGAGTGCCTCGGCGACGTTGCTGCTACTAGGTATATGTATATATGGGCACAGTAACAGGGGCTATAACGTCTCAATGCGTCGGCGCGGCTTCGTTATATCCAAAACGGCGGTAGTGGCAACCGATACAAACGACTTTCGTTAGACGAAGAAAGTATACGTCTATGTGTGTGTGTGTATATATATACAGAGACAGAGGAGAGAAGGAGTAAGAGTGCGATTGACAAATTGCTAGTCTTTCGGAAACTCACGGTGGGCGTTTTGATCTTGGCAGACGCGCAAGGAGAAAGAGAGAGGGAGAAACGTCGCGTCGTTATCGCTCTCACTGGGTGGCGCACAGTAGAGGAGAGATACACTCTATGAGAGAAGGAGAATGTGTGTGTGTGTGTATCTCCCCTTTCAGTATTTCAACTTAAATTTCGTGGAAAATATCGACGGAGGTAAATCGAGTAGTAGAATTAAATTATTGATGTCGCGGTGTTTTATAAATGGCGTCCAAAGCTCGAGTAGGTGTGTAGGTACGAGCGAGCGTGCGCGCACGCCTTTGGGGAAATAATTTCTGGACGTCGGTGTTATTAATTGCGGGAATGAATCAAATGGCTGTGCTGGTCGCTATGTGAGAATGTACATGGAAGAAAATGGGTTGTAGAAATAGAAGTTTCGTATGGTGTTTTCAAATGTTTCTCATTTTGGTTTTATATTTTAAGACTATAAATTGTTGGCGTGAGATGTTGCGCTGTATATTGTAAAAACTATAATCAGAAGCAAGATAATTAATTATTATTTTGCTTTAATTAATCGTTATTTCGATTTGTTTGTAAAATCAATATTATAGTATACAATGACAATAAAATCTATTTCGAGATATATATTTACTGATAAATTTATTGAATTATACATTTATTATTAGTGAGAAATATTTACAATTGTACTTGCGATGATTATATTACTGCAATGAATTTCCAGACTTTATCCATAAACTCGTACAAGAATAGTAGGAATGAAATTTAACAGTTTTACAAAATGATAACCGATAAAAATGAGTATTATCTGTGTTCCACCTGAAAATCTAATTCCTTGTAAAACGGAGGATAGGGTGTTTACAGCTATACGGGCTTCCACGCAGCAGCGGTAGGAGAAACGACGCGGCGTTGGCGTTGGTAGAGCTCGCGCGGCCTCTACCGCCTTGGAAATGAATAATAAAATTTTACGCGGTTATATAACCTGGGAAATATAAAAAATGAAAAAGCCGCGTAAAATACAAAATTGCAGCAGGGGGAGAAAGTGTTATTTTGGAAAGTGGAGATTGCGCGTTGTGTTATACCTATACATATACACAGATACACATATATACCCACGCTCACATATACTCGTACCACAGGAAGGAAAGAATAAGGAACAGCTCGAAAATGCAAAGCAGCGAGAGGGTCGTACGAGAAAAAACGCAGCCGCGAGATAAGCCAAAAATCTGCGGTTGTACGCGCGCGCACACGCGGGAAAAAGTTTCTTCGGGGTCGCGTGTGGCACACGGCGAAATATGAGGACGTTTCTGGTGAAAAAGAAAGTAGTCGCGCGCGGGGGTTACGGTATATAGCAGCAGTGGCGACGAAGTCAGATAAAATTCAAGAGTGTCTTGACGATTCGGACGTGTGGGGAACAAAGAGCTGAGCTACGTCGACGTACAATGACGGCGGTGGTGAAAGAAGAAGAAGGAGTGGAAGGGGAGATGAGAAAGAAAGACGGTATAACTCTGAAGGAGGAGGGGGTGGGAGGAGAAAATAGAGGAGTATAAAAATGGAAAGTATAACGTCGCGCGGATGAAATCGGTGGAAAGAAACAAAATAGTAAAATATTTATCGATTGATATAAAATGCGCTCGATATAAAAGAGGAGGACTTAATCTGAGTGATTATCGGTAGGGGGTAAGCGCTGTTTTTGCGCTCGTGCTAAAGTTGAAAATAATGTTCTGAAAGAAGGGTAGAAGAGCAAAAAAGGCTAAAAACTTTATTTCGAGACTTTCTCGACGTCAAAATCTTGATTTATTACAAAGTTCAAACGAAGTAAGCCCACATCCGGGCGCCAATCTCGCTCCAACTTCTATTTGCTTTAGTATTTTCTTCTTCTTCTATTTTTTTAAGAGCGACAGCTTGAGCAAAATAAATAAAAATTGACATAGAAAATTTAGATCTATTACTTCATCTCAATAAGTAATAATTTATCTCCGTTACCCAGACCAGACAGTATCATCTACATAAGACACGTTGGAGCAAAATAAATCAAAATATAATACATTCGAAAAAAAGTTCTCCTAAGTAAGCTGATTATATCCTTTGCCATAATTCACGCCAGTCGACTTATTTCGAAAGCAATACATTTAGAAGGTATTGCAAAAAAATGTTCGTTAATGTATAAAATCCTTCCTTTTTTTTCAATCAGTAATATGATCTTCCGATAATGCTTCAGTAATCTGCTTTTTACATCACTGAACCGAGTATTCGAATTTCATTAAAAATATTTTATTACAGAATACATTTCAATAATGCGAGACCTTTTTTATGTTTATTAAAACGTAAATTTCAATTAAAATCCCACGAGCTACGTCAGAAACTTTATATCCGAATATACCAAACTCTTATTCAAAAAGTGTAAAACTACATTAACATTCTCTCTTCTGTATAGCTCCAACTCATCCTATTTTATCCAGAAATAATTTCAAGTAAAACTTAGGTACGGTCGTCATACCCGCGTATAACACAAGGGGAGACACGTGCGGCGTCAGTCAGAAAACGCTGAAGCTTTCGCTTCGTTACACTTAAACGTCGAAAACCCAAACTCTTTCAGCAGCAAAACAAACTCGACGAGTTTTTGCTACTCTAACTGCTGCTACGCGCGCGCAGACAACTAATTGCCAAAAAAAAAGAAAAGCGAGCCTGAGTTCTAGGAAAAGACGGTGACTTTAAGGTAGGTTGGAGATGCAAATACATCTCCACCCGATTCTAATTCTCGGGCACGGGTACTGCGCAACTCTAGAAAGAAAAAATGCAATGGATCAAACGCTCTGGTATCCAACGACGGACTTCCTCGCTAGTAGTACGCGAGTAAAAGGGAAAATCAAATCAAGACCGGATGTTGATTTTGGGCTGGACTTAGAGATCACTCGGCCATGTTTATTTAATGCACACACGCGCGTGTCTACACGTTAAACATACACATACAGAGACAGATAGTCGGTGAAAGTGGAAAAAAGACTGTAGCTCTTCACGTGTTTGCAAATTTTTCGAGCTGTTTTTTCAGACGACCCTTGACGCAAAGAAACGAGTATATATAGCGGCACGACAAGTCACGAGAGTTCGCTTTACACGCGCGCGCTCGCTTGTATTTTCAGGAGAGAATTTGGGGATGTTGCGGCGAATTTCCACGCACAGGAAGAGAAGGAGGTGGAGGTGGAGGGCAAATATTACGCCCGCTGGGTTGGATGATTAAATACGCGTGCGAGAGCACAGGCAGTATTGTTCAATTTTTCAACTCTGTTGTGCTCTCTCTTTCTCTCTCCCTCTCTCTCTCTCTCTCTTCGTCGTCGTGGAATGCGTATGTCCGCGGGGTTGACGTTGTTTGCACGACTTATTACGCGTACTTTATTGGATAAATTATTACGTTTCGGAGAATATGTGGCTGAGGTAGCGTATACACTGCGAGAGTAATCCTGCCTCTCGCATGACGTTTTTGGTATATTTTTCGTAATTATATAACGGCTGACTCTGCGTATATGTTTACTCTGTTGGTATCGCGCGCACCCGACATTAAATGTTCATTTGATAATGTTTTTAATGAAATGTAACATTTCCGAGTGATGGTGAAATTTTGATTTCGAACGAATAATTTATATATAGGTGAGTGAAGCTTTTTCATTTAGTCGAATCAAAATTTAATGGATTTTTATCTGTTATCTTTGAATGCACGCGAAATGAATTTCTCAGTAATGATGCACGACTAATTTAATAAGTCAAATTCCATACGTATTTTGTCAAATTGAAGTAAATAATATAATCAAATAAAAAAGAACTGCTTTTTATTCATTTAAAAAGGTAATTAAAAGAGAAGATTGGAAAAAGACGATTAATAATTTTGGACGAATGTATTAATTTAAATTTTCATTGCATGATACATCGATACTACAAGTAATTAAGTCGCCTTAATAATACATCAAGTGAGCCTACAGAGGAGTATTTCGTGAATATGAGCTCCATTACACGTCGTAATTTTTACACGACAGTGATCAACATCATCGCACTTGCTTACGGCACTACCATAATTACCAAATTGCCCGTGTATATTCTCAGGAACGGCAGCCTAATTCCAGGCCTGCATAATTACCTTTATAATTAACGACGTCTACCCTTGATTTATGGTTAAACAAGTGAAGTAATTTGTGCTTCTCATCGTCTGGTAAGAACCCCGGCCATGTGCTTATCTTTTACTCGGGGATTGTCTCTGTTTTCATACGCTCAAAGTTTCGCGATTAGCTTTAGCGGTGTAAGTTTCATCGTAGGATAATATAATTTTTAAATTAAACTTTAAACTTATGTGGCAATATTTATAATGCTCAAATTTTACAATATCGCTCACTGTTAATAAGCGTTTGAAAATATAAAAATTCACGACAGTAATATTAGAATTTGATTAAGTAATAACTTTCAGGTAATCGTGAGAGTTTCTTATCAGTTAATATCGAATTATTTACAAATTCGTAGAAAGCCTTCGTTAAAATTAAATGTGTATTTAAAGATAATGAAGTCATTATCGGCCATCGACAATACAAGTTGTTTTTGTTTCTCGAAATGGCTTGTCCATTATTTCTCTAACAATTAGTAATTATTACACTATGATGTGAAATATGAGCATTATTGACAATAATATTGAATTTAAATAATGAAATTTCGTTGTGTAATTAATTTAACGAACAATCGACTATAGTTACCTGTAGAATATAATTATTAACTTTTATATATTTATCTGTAACAAAAGAACTGCCTCGACCACTACAAAAAATATTTCAAAAATAAACAATCTTTTCACTTCTCTACCAACTATTATAACAAACACACCGCAAACTATTGACAACGCGTGATGCAGACCAGCGCCTCGGTAACAAGCAAGCAACTCTCTTGCAACCCAAAGAACATCGACTGCATCAAGTACCTCTCGACTCTCTCGTCCCCGCTAGAAAATCAAAGAAGCGCTCTCGCTTCGTCCTCCTCATACACGACCGATACACGAACCAGGTCAAATAATACTAGACCAGACTCGACCAACCAACATTGCACGCATCAGAGCTGCAAAAGAACTCGAACCACATCTCTAAGTGGCTCACCACTACTGCTACTACGTCCGGCCAAATCCTCCTCACGAACTTCGTCCTAAGTCATATCCTATTCCACCTCTTACCCACCCACATTCGCGCGAATTAGTCGCGAAGAAGACGCACGGCATTGTAACGTCGCTAAGTACTCGTTAAACGTTATGCACAGTGGTGGTAGCGGTGGTAGTAGTGGTAGTAGTGGTGGTGGTACAAGTCGACTGGCAAGTTGTTAAAGGCAAGCTGTTGCGACAGGGGTGTATGCGAGCAAGCGAGCGACAAGTTCCATTTCGCGGGATGGAATCGAGAATTCGAGAGAGTGAGAGAGAGAGAGAGAGCAAAGATGTAACTGCGTCAAAGTAGCGGTAATAATGGGAGAAGGTTGCCAGCAAGACCTCAATCGATTAATTACGCTTCCGGCACGCAAGACTGTGTTGTGGGAGAAGATGGAAAGGAGATGGAGGGCATAAGTAGGTTCGAGCATGATGCTTACAGGTCTTAATGTCTGCAATTATGCACGAATGGTAAGGGAGTTCCGATATCGTGGCGAGGAGAGGGGTTTTAAGGAATCACATCGGGAAGTGATTGTGTTTCGATGGAGCTGTGTTGTTACAAAGCTGTAAATTCTCAGGATTTTATTTAAAATTAATTGGTTAACGATTAATAAAGAGCTTTTGAAGATAACGATTTTATGTATATATATATGTAACAATGGCTTTGTATAAAAGCAAAACGTATAACGTTGCAACGTTATGGTATATGTATGGAAACGGTGTACATTGAAAAGCTTCAATTGGTTGCAATTCGCAAGAACATAATTTAAACTATTAGAATACGATTAATTCCAACATACACACACGTTCAACTGTACTGTGAAAGCGAGCTTCCAGGCATATAAAGTACGTTTTTATTATACTCTCCATTATTTCATCGCGAATCAATTTCAGACTTCTAAAATAAAACTGTAAATAATGCCTTTTCAACGAGGAATTCCCTTCGTTCGGTTCGCGGCTTCGCCTCACTGGCTTTCACTCGAGCGAATACTCGCACCGCGCACGCGTTACATTTAAAAAATGTAAATTCAATCAATACCCCTCTAAACAAACACGAAATTCAATAAAGAAACTCACTCCTATATTAAAGCGAAAAGCGTGCTCTGAAAGGGCAATGTGTGCGCGCCGTATACCGTTTGCGGGCGAAAGAGAGAAAGAGAGAGAGAGGGAGAAAAAAATAAAAGACCCTTTTAATTCACGAGTCATTCAGATTGACTCACGTAATTCTCCCCGAGCCGCCTCGCGCCAACTTACCATATTCAATAAGACCGTCGTCTCCGTCGCGCCTCGCGTTCGCGCGCATTTTGACGGCTCTGCTCTCTCTCTCTTTCTCTCTCCCATAGAATTCGCATAATATATACCCCTGGATACGGGCCGGGGGTAGTAAGAGAGAAAGAGAGAGAGAGAGAGACCGAGAAAATGGATCGAGCGAATAAGGCGCAGATTTTCATCTGGCGTGCGCGGGCGCGCGCGCGCGCGTGGAAAAAAAACGCACCGAGAGAAAGAAGAATGAAGAAAGAGAAGAGAGTGTGAGAGAAAGTTCCCTCCTCTCTCTCTCTCTCTCTCTCTTGCTCTCTTACACGCGGGGTAAGATTTTCTTAGCGCCCGGTGGATTTGGGATGGAATATTCATCTTAGTCCGGAGGCTTACGCGAGCGCGCGCCGCACGGGCCGAGATCATCCGACACTGCCTTGGGAACTCTCTCTCTCTAACCTCGTTTTTGCCCACGATTCACAGCGGCCGATAACACGCGCTCGCGCACATATATACACGCCGCGTGTGCCGCGCACGCCAGCAGCAACGGTAGTCTTTTACCATCGCGCGGTGTAAACTTTCGGCCTTTATCTATATCTCTCTCTCTCTCTGCTCTCGCTCGCGCGCTTTATCGCGTAGGTTGGGGAGCTTTGCTATAGGACGAAAGAGAGAGAGAGAGAGAGAGGAGCTTGTAGTAGCGAAAGCAAGGGGGTAAGAATAGGGAGGAAGGAAGGAAGAAAAGAGCTACGGCTTTTGCTAGCGCTGATTGCGGATTTATTTCTTTGGTGAGCGCGCGAGCGCGAAGTTGCTTAGGTGCTGAGAGTTGTGGGTGATTTTTTATAGCGGTGAGATTACGGAGATTGCGTAGAACGTGGGAGAGTGGGGGAGTGAGAAGGAAAGTTTTTGGCTTGGAACGGTGGATTTTGGGGAGATCTCGATGTCGAGATTCTATAGGTGTTGTAATTTATATCGATGCTGGTCTATTGACGTGTATGTTTTTTTTTTTTTCGATCGGTGGTAGAAAACGATAAGTATAATTGAGGTCAAAAGTTGGATATGATGGAATAGTAAATTTTCATTTGAAGTTAATAAGCATTGGAGTAACAGGTTATGAATTTATTTTCATTCCAAGAATCCATTATAACCGAATGAAAACTTTATAAAAAGCGATTGTAATATAAAACCAATTTGGTCGCGGTAAACAATAATTAGTTGAAATTGACAGGTGTAACAAGATTAATATTCTGAAATAAAAGTAAATGTACATAAACAACGTATATATTGAATTATAACTTTGGACAGTTACACAAATTTTCAAAATGAATTCAACGTTGTAAACGTAATTGAAATTCTTGGAAAACTTTATTAAACTCAATTATGGTAACAAAACATGGTTTAAATAATACTTTTAAAAACGTATATCATAAAAGCATTGGATAATACACAAAAATAACCTGAATACTATATTATGATTTTCTAAATCGAGTTCAACACTCGTGAATGTATTTTTATGCAAATATATATAATATGTACGTAATCCAGCAGCATTATAAAATTCCAAGTAATTTTGCTTCGTTTTGCCAAAAAGTACAGGGCACTGAATAATTTATGGATTCGCGGTAAGAGCATTAGAGCACTGATGAAATTGGCCTATATATATTCGAAGCCACGAAACTTCTCCTCCATATAATCACTTTAAAATTTTCAATTCATGCATTCAACAAGTATAAGTACGCTCCAATCAGGCTCGAACTAGACCCAAATAGAGCTGTTACCATAATGAAAACCTCGTCCCTCGCCCGTACCCGTTAATCCGTAAGCCTCGACGCACGCGGACTGTGACATGACAGTAATTCGTCCCTCTCTCGCTTTCTCGCTCTTCTCTCTCCAACCCCTAATTTCCTGATAATCCCTTTACTTTAATTTACATCAGTCGATCGGTGAAAATCTTATTTGCCCTTCGCGTACTCCGCCAACTCCCTCTCTCTCTCTCTCTCTCTCTCTCTCTCTCTCTCTTGCATCGTATACATCCATCCGGACTAGTTAATTTATCGGAAAAGTAGGTTAGAGCGGGGTGGACGTACGTACGTACGTACGTACGAACGAACGAACGACGGGATGTATATAGGGAAAAGACGACGCGGTGGCCGGAAGCACGACTGATTTCCTAATTAAATGGCCATTCGATCTTGAGCTAGAGGCGCAATCGTATAATCGCCCTACGCTGGCCCGATGATCTGACGAATGGCAGGGCTTTGCTACGTTGGACCGAAGAGAGAGAGAACCTTTAGCAATCGATAAGGCGAGGAACGGAGGGCGGCGTATACGTTCACGGAGATAGAGATGCGGCGAGGAAGGAAAAGGGAGGAGAACTGGACCTGATGGATTCTGTGAGTGAGAGAAAATGGTCATAAGAATTCAGAGGAATCCAGTGGAAGGGGGTCTAGACGCAGACCATTTGTATTTAATTAATTGTTTTTGTATGTCGAGTGTGGGGTGTGGTGAAGTGCGATCATTCTCTGTTTGCGGATAGAGCAATCTTGTTGTAATAAAAATACTGAATAATGGTGGTAAATGATATCTTTTACTTGGGGAATTTGTAAAGTATTTGTAATTTGACTGAAAACTAATGAAAGAAAGATTAATTTTTAGAAATTCTTGGAATTAATGAGATTTAATTAATTTAATTTTTATTATACCTTATACTTTTGTTGAAATTGAATGATTTATTTTAATATTGCATCATTTAATAATGACGAATACGAGGTAAATTCTATATATTTAACAAGAGAGATTGCTTCGTTACATTGATTAAAATTCCCGAAACCGGGGGTATAGAAATATTGAGAGCTAAAATTACATATTTAATCTATCTCTGATGATATATACCTTATACGTTTATTTATGAATAATTTCAATATAACAAGAAAAACAAACCGGTGATATCATAATACGATAATGCATTCGTAAACCTAAAAAATAATAATTACTTGTTACGATTACTTAATACATAATCCACTTATAGCGTTCGAATAAACCACAGTAACTAATAGATGAAGTAAATCATTTCACAGTAACACGTTGCAGATGACATTTTCATTTCGGCAAGTCTGAAATACCGTACCATATATATGTAGGAATATCCGACAGGCACCGCAAGCTAATACATTACCGCAAGACGTCCGTAGGACAACCGCGTCGCGTTGTAACAAGACAACGGAGGGAAGCTCGGACTACGCAGTAACCTTCGCGTTAACTTCGATTAACACGAGAAGATAGGACGTAGAAGGACCTTGCAGGGACCTAAAGATATATATAGATATATGTATATATATATATATATATACGCACACACATTGCCCCCTTACCCCCGTAGCCGACACGCGGTCGCGAGAAATCCATCTTAGGGTCGTAAACGATGTAGCGCGCGTAGTAAAGCGTTATTAAGGCTGCGGGCAGCGTCGGACGGACAATAAAAATTTGATTTACGAGACTGAGCAGCGCGAGTTTTCGGGGCGTAAAACACGACTTTTAATTTCCCTATTAGCTGTTGCCGTTGCTGCTGCTGCTGCTGCTGTTGGCCTGCATCGTTCGCTCGTTCGTTAATGAATGCCAGGAATGAAGCGCGCGCGTGTATAATACCTTGTAAGCCAAGGAAGCCGTTTCTTTATTTTCGCAAGCGTGCGCGCTTCTTCTTTGGTCGGCAAGTAGAAAAGAGTGTGGTACGAGAGTGTGTTTACTTTCCATTATCTCTCGCCGATGAAAAAGTAAATTTATACTTCTACCAACTTTCTCTCTCTTTCTTTCTCTGTCTTTAGCTTTCACGTGGCGAACGTGGCGCATATATGCGTGTATGGGGGGAAAAGTTCCTTTTTATTACATTTTTAAAAGCTTTATGATTGTTGCTGTGAAAATATGGGAAGAGCGCAAGAATGTGATTTAAAATTATTTTCATACGGAAGAATTTGCTATTCATGAGATTGTGTGTATGTGTGTAGCAAGTGCTGCGGTAGAAAATGTTCTTTAGTCTGTGCATTTAAATAAGTGTACCGAGTTTCTTTCATATTGCTAGACGTAGTAGTAGTTTATTGCAAGAAAGAGCGTTAGATTCGTTGTCGAGTTTTGCACGAAAGTGCAAAATTAAATATTTAATTCAAAACTATATGTATATTCGAATAACTTTTCTGAATAGAAATTGTAAATATAAAAATTTCAATTTAAAAAGAAATTCCCGTTTATTCCGAAATAATTTCCTATACAGAGCAAATATTTACTCTCGATATTCGAAAAATTCGATTGCCAAGTTTGAAAATAACCCAGTTCTCGAATCTAGATTCCACGGATAAGCAAAACATTTCGTGGTTCGAGCACAAAGCCTCTCTACTCCCTCGATGAAATAAACTTTGTACGGAGCGAGGGATGTAAAAACGCAAGTGTGGCGGAGTATAACCGACAACAGAGAATACAAACGGGGCAAGGTGTTAACCTCACCGCTAATGATATCTTTTTAACTTCGGAAACAATATATATACACAGTCTCTTAAAGCCACGCGACAATGACAAAGAGAGTCGACAAGCAGTCGCCGTGGCCGAGTGCAAACGAACTCTTCGTACCCCCCCTGCACTCTCCTCTCGCCAAAAAGTCATCGTCGTCGTTGTCGTACCCCTCGACGTCGGTCGTAGCGTCGTTTTACCCGCAAGCCAGTTTGCAATTAATTCCTGAATAATTCCCCCAGCATTCTCAGCGCAGAGCAGAGAGAAAGAGATACTACGTGAGTAGGAGGAGAAAAAAGACGCGCAAGAAGAAGGAGAAGAAGGAATAAAAAAAAAGGATCGCGGGGGGATATAAAGGAAAAGGGGTAGAAAAACGCGTGCGCACGTAAGAAAAGTGAGACGGAGGGAAAATCCGGAGAGGAAATTAGCGGGAGAGTGGGATAGAGAAAGAGAGAGAAAAGAACGATAATAGGAGGGAAAAGAATAATGGTTAAAAGGTGGATGGAGGGGCGACGGGAGGAGGGTGAAAGCGGAAAAAATGATAAAGAATAAGAGATAAGTATTCAGAGGGCAAATTAGTAGGCGGTGTGTTATTAGCCTTTTAATATTTATATTGTAATTTTTAAGCTTAATTTATATTCGTTTTAATCCGAGCGAGTAATGAGAGATAGGCAGGAGGGGAAAGAGAGGCAGGGTATAAGGTACGTGTGTGAATATGCGCGGGAGAACAATTTTACCCTTGGATTGAATTTTTCAGCTTCATTATTTGAGGTTTAGTTTTCTTTTTTATTCTTAACTATAGAGAAGGTCTTAGTCAGTACTAAACTAATTATAACTACTACTGAGAAATGTGATAATGATTCGAAATACCAAATATATTAATGCAGAAAAACATTAATTAGGAAAAAAGAAAAAAATAAAGAGAAGATTTATACTATGATAATAAGGGTTTGTATCAATACAATGCAGAACATAGCAAGAATAATTTAATAACGAAAAATTATAAACTTCTTAAATATATATACACAAGTCGGTTAATGTTAGGTCAACTGAATAATAGCTTCCTGCTAGCGATATTGGCTAAAAGGAAGAAAAAGGAATTTTGCATTTTTATATTGCGAAAATGATAAACGGGAAAGCGAAGGATAATGTAATATTTTTCACCGTAAAAATTAAATCGTTGAATAAAACATGATGCCTTTATTGAACGCGTCAACATGACGCACAGGCTTTATAGGGAAAAAAAAAATATTTTATTTTCTCACTGCAAGCATTATAAAATCAGTTATTGTCATAGAGCAAAGTGATTTTAATACAACGTCTTAATTGTATTGTCATATTTTAAGTGCACCTAAAGTGGAAAATATACACATGACCTTTAAGTTTTATTTTCAAATATACACTCAAAACTCGCAAAACTCATGCAATATAGTTCGATATCATCTCTTAAAAAAGTGATGGATTAAATCTGTCATCACAATAAGACTGCTTTTATTGGTTGTTGCTCGCTTATTTGATTGGTCTACATAGAATTTCATTATTTTACGTACGTTATTATCCTATAACTTAAACTAATTAAAACAAATTTTTAAACTGAAACTAACTAACTTGATCATGTTTATAACCACAAAAACAAAAAATAAATTAATAAATAATACGCGTGAGACGCATTGAATATAGCTAGTCTTATAAAATAATAAATTTTCGTAGAAAACTATATTATCTAACCTCGTCAAATATTATATCTAAAAAATGAACGCAACATGTCCTTTAAATACTCCCTTTTTGACCAAACAAATCCAGCCGGCTAAATACCTCCATCCAAACCGTCAACCAATTACCAACCCTTACCAACACCCGGCTAAACTCCATCTTTCCCATTATTAAAAAAACCCCCATCTTCGGCATCTCGAACCTGCATCACTTCACAACATCTCAGCCGCAACCACCGTCGATTTTTCCCTTACAACCTCTGCCAAACAAACCCAAAACTCGAAACTCGACCTCTGACCAACCTACCACCTCCCCTATCCTTCCTTCTCCACCTCATCCTCCCTTCCATAACTAATCCGACCCCAAAAGTCCATCCCTTCGATCGGCAGCACAGCGGGGCGCTCATCCGCACCCCCCCCCTCCCCCCAATTTTGCACGTGGCAGAATTCGAGCGTGTAAGCCCGCGGGACGCCACAATCCCCGGGCCTCTGCCACGTTCGTACCCTCTCTCTCTCTCTCTCTCTCTCACTCGTAGCCGCAGGCGCCGCCGGAAACAAGACGCAATCGGCGCGCATTTGATATTAGTCCCAATCAAACGCGGTCGCAAGGGTTATATGCACGCGCATGCGAGCGAGCGCTCGTAAATACCAATTTACAGGGAGCAAGCGAGCGAGTAAGCACGCGAGCCGCAAGTGAGAGAGAGAGAGAGAGATCCTCGTGTATACGTATCGTTAGCTCCGATTAAGGTTGCCGAGGTATGCCTGATGTATGGACGGGATGTTCGTGTTTGGGTTGAGAGAAAGAAAGGAGATGGAAGAGAGAGAGAGAGAAGGAGAGAGGGTTGGTATATATAGAGCAGGATTTAACGAGGCGCTGAGGTCTTGATTGGTCGAATTGGAGGAAAAATTAAGTGGTGGTTAGCGCGCGCGGTTCGCCGACGGTATAGTGGTGTGGCCGGTTGGGGTGTGCGGCTACTGCGGATCGTGTAATGGAGGATGAGGAATTGAGAAAGCACTGGGTGTATGCAATTATCGTATAACTGTTTGGTCAAGTGATTTGTTTTGTAAAGTGCTATGGTTGGTTTTGAAGTTTGGGATAATTTGAAGTAAGATCAAAAAGTTTTTAAGTATAGTGGGTTGTTTCTTTTTTAGTTTATGTTATGATTTAATTAATAGAATCAATTCTTACATGATTGTCAATATTTTACAAATATATAAACAAAAGTATAAATAAAATGTTATCTTTTCATTTTTGCAGGATCATAATAGTACACTATATGATAATCTGTTTCTTCAAACACTTTGCAAGTAGAAAACTTACAAAGTTACAAGACCACGAGTAAGAAATTCGAAGCCGGTCCATATACACACGACACCGCAATGTCCTTATATTGAATTAATTAATCCAACTTTGCCCTCGCTGCAAAAAGATAATACGTCCAGTAGCAACAGGGAAGGGGTAGGACAAACTTCACTAATTACATGTATCAATTAGCAAGACAATGGAATTCGTCGTACAATTGTCACTTCCATTGTGGCGCGAACACACGAAATTCCGTATACACAATTAGAACGCACGGTGTAACTCGCCGTGCGTGATACACTGTTAATGTTCAGTAGTATCTGGCGCATACGCTGATCACGTTACCAGAGCCCAGCTCGCGCTCCTGCCTCTTAGAAATGATTAGTCGAAGCGATAACGGTGACGTGCTAACAATGCATCAGGTGTACATATATATATATATATATGTGTGTGTGTGTGTACGTGTGTACGTATGTATATTGTATTTATGTTTGTGTATGCGGGAGTTGGTTGGCCCCCTTCGCCGTCGAAGTAATTACAATGTAGTGGACGATTTTGTAACGATTTTTCCTCGAACTTGTCGTTAAATGGTAATCAGACGGATTTGCATGAGCACACGAAACGAAAACTCGCTCTCTGGTTTGTTTAGCTAATCCCCCGCATTACCCAAAGAGACATTCTAAATGCATTAAGTAATTAGGAAGAAAGAAAAAACAAAAAGAATTTTTCAATTATAAAAGTAAAAAAATTCAACAGAATAAGATATATATTACATTGTTGTCATTGTATTGCAATCATGATTGCTTTGATTCTCAGATTCGAACTTGTGAATAAAACAATGCATAAAATCAGCCCATTCGATGAATATATAAATGTATAGGAATATAAATTTATAACTGTAATTAAAACAGTATAATTGCATTCTCTATGTGTGTACGAACAATAGTTTGTCCTACTGTATAGGTAAGCACCCGCTGTGTGTAATAACCACAACCACAATGAATCTCTGAAGGATATAGCAACTATACTGATTGTTCAATTTTGTACATAATAACTAGTATTGCAATCACTAAAGATTAATTACTAACCGCAAGTTAGTTGTAATATTTTACGATACAGACCCACGCGCGCCTGTACTATATTCCGTAGATCTCGCACTCGTGCATGCATATATACGTATATAGATCAACGAACCATAAAGCCTCGTTATATACACTGTTTCCAGAGAAACATTTTCATGTGCTATTTTTCTCCGAAATTAAGAAATCTTTCCCTTACATCGCGACGCGTGTACCACATATAGTATATATACATACACGCATGCATGGGCGGCAAGGCGGAAGGGGCCTCATAAATTTTAAAAAGAAACAATTACAATTAGTCACTATTAGCATAATCTATTTACAACGGGGCGCTCGCATGCCGCGTAAACGCGGGGACAAAAAATGCATAAAGAACTCCATTCCGCCTCTAAAATAACTTTTTTCCGCGTAATCTCGACGAAGTGAATTAGCATAATACGCTGCGCGCGCGCTCGCGGAAAAAACTCCGGAACTCGGGAACTGAAAAAGTCGCTGCTGCGTGTATACACGCACGCAATGCACTGACAAAAGGATAAAAACAAAAATATACTATTCCTACGTATAGGATAAAGAACGCAAGGGATGTAGTTTAGATTCGGCTGTATACACACTATATTAGCGTGTTGCGTTGAAAGAAGAAGAAAAAAAAACAGAGTAAGGGTGTGCTGGTGTCAAGCAACCACGTGGTGACGATTATGCATTCGAGCTGTCGGGACTGTCTTGACTTACGGGTAGCGGTGGTCGAGCGCACAGAGAGAGAGAGAGAGAGAGAGAGAGAGTGAGAGAGAGAGAGAGAGTAAGAGGAGGAAGTTTTGGCTCGGAGAATTGCAGAATCGGACTTTAACGAGTTTTACTTGGCGAACGAACGCGAGAAGCGGCCCCGCGTTGTATTAGGGGCGAACCCGTCGGCGTAGCCTAATTATTTCTGGCTAATCTAATAACCCGGCCATCGAGGATTTGCTGCGGTGGCGCGCGTGATTTATGCGACGCTGGAGTGTATATATACTTTTTGTAGTCAATATTTTGAGCTCGGGGTTGTGGAAGGTATTTTTTGTTTGGTTAATATTGGAGAGGAGAGGATTTTTTGGAGGAAAAGGGGAAACAATGGTACAACGGGTAATCGACGCTGATTCGAAAGTATGTAACAGAAAGTATTTTTGCAAATATAAGTTTACTGAATGAAAGTATTCCACTGGCCGGGAAAATTCACGTACTATTCCACTTATAACTTTAGCGTGCCAGACAATTTTTCAAAATTCCACAACTATATGGTTTTACGTGGAAAAAAAACGTAACGTTATTATTTTACCTAAAAGGTTTTGTAAAGTAAATATGTATTTTTTTTAAAGAATCTCTCTTTTCACTAAAACGCAATGCATTTTTAACTTTTTTTTAAAGCCGCTGTACAACAGAGAAAAAAAAAGTTAAGATTTATTTCATCAACTCTTTCGGTCAATAAATCCAGAGAACAAATTGTTCATTTAATTTTCTCTTTTATTGAAAGCATTTTAGAGAACGCGAACCCATCATAAAACACTCGTTAACACTGTTATACGCCTACCCATCAAAAAATACCCCGAAAAAAACGAAAAACTAAAAGCCATTCAATTAATTATTCGAACACAAAATTCACCGCTGCACCTATACATATACGTGTATACATATAGAAACCCCTCGTTCATGAGTACTTCTTCAATACCATCGCTACGCTCACTCACTCTCTCAAAGCGAAAGCATCTCGTTTTCGGTATATACGCTCGGCGGGGGGGAAAGACGAAACTTAAAACCGCGAGTGCAACCGCATTTATCGGTCTTCGACTTCATTTTTGATGGAAACACGGTGGAAAAAGAACAAACAAGAACAGAAAGAGAGAAGTAGTAGAAGCACCGAATTGAAGCTCGCTCCCGTTTAAAAAACGAACTTGGAACACGTGAAGAGTCTTTCTCTTTCTCTCTTCCAGGCCACGCGTTCGCCTTTTATCCCGGCCCTTTTTGCCCTAGTTTAGCGCGCGCGGTGCTCGGGCTCGTTGTGCAGACGTGCGTGGAGAGAATGGATGAAAAATCGAGAGAAACCGTTTATACGACGGTTATCCACGGTTCATTACAGCGAGGCCTGACCCAACGTACCGGCCGTCATTCTTTCGCAATATTCAAAAGTAAAAGGTGCAAAATTAATTGATACGAATTTTCCAGTTATATTCAGTTGAAAAAGTTTTTTTGTAAAATTACATGTGCTAAATTGGGAAAATTTTTTTATTTTTTTAATCGGTGATGCTCTTATAATTGATTTCTAGAATTTAATTTTATAAAAGAAATTCGATACATATATCACATTGCATTCGGAATCGTTGGTATGCAATTTTAGCGTGAATTCAAACAATACCTTTAAAAATTACAATTTTAACAAAAGTAATTGATACCGTATCATAATAAAATATTCTCAATACTATATCTATGTAACATATAGAATAATGTTAAATTAACTTTTCCATACATATATAAAACGTTATCATTTTCCCTTACCCCCGAGCAAATGTAAAATACTCATCGTTATGCATAAAATTCCAAAGCAATTCTCGGAAATGAAAAATCTCTCGCGCAATCTCCTATAAAAAGCCTAGTACCAAAATCAAATTAAATAACGAGCTGGGACGTTAATGACTGTTTTAAAAATTACGAAATAAAATCACAATAAGTGCAAAATCCACAACGGCATCAAAATAGCACCAATAAAAAAAAAAAAAAAAAAAGAAAAAAAAGAAAAAAAAAGAAAAAGAAAAACTCGCGGTAGGAAGCACACCGAGTGTAGTATCTCTCTGCGCCAGCATCGTTTACAGCCGCAGCGCTCGGCTGAATTAACATAAAAAATACACGCAGCTGCGCACTGTGTGTATATACGCATTCGTGAATGCAGGGTTGAGGTTTAGGACGTAGAGTCTCGCCCAACAACAAAAGCTCCCATCCCTCTCCTCCCCTTTCCAGTCTCGGTCGCCATAATGAATTATTAAATATAAATATTGATAAGCTTAATTAAAGCCCCGGTGGGAGGCGCGAGCGAGCGAGAGAGGAAAAGAGAGCGAAAGCGAAGGAGAGGAAACGGACAGAGAGAGAGAGAGAGAAAGAGAGATAGCACGCCTCGGGGCGCTATTTGAAATTCATTAAAAAATTGTGCTTGTTCCGGGCAAATTTCCGAGGCGCGCGCGCGTTAATTAGAAACGAAGAATATCCCCGCTCACTCTCTCTCTCTCTCTCTCTCGGATTTTCACCCGAGACGCGCGCGCTTGCTATACACTGCTGCATCTACCCTCGACAATGCAGCTGCAGCGGCAGTAGCGGCGGTAGCATCGACGTTACGGAAGCCTCGAGGGCAAGAGCGAGCGCGAGCGAGCGAGTGAGAGAGAGAGAGAAGGTGATCATAGTAGTTTGGGGGCGTTTGTATGCCGCGACACGTAGTCGTCGGACACTCGGGGATAATTACATTAGCCCGCCATTTCGCGCCGGAATCTAATGACGGTCAAGGGTCGTGTAGCGCCCGGTAGCAAGCGAGAGCGAGCGCCTCCTATCCTCTCTCTCTCTCTACCTCACCCTACCTCTCCCTAGTGTACTTTTCATCGATTTCAAGCTGTCGGAGGAAGGCGGTTTTCTTCGGTGGTGTACGCGCGATCAGGTTAATACGTGATTTTAATCATTTTGCATGTAAAACGCGCGTGAAGGGTTGATGTCGAAATCACTGCTCTGATGTGATTAGTGGCGGATTGAAGGATTTTTTTTTTTTTTTTCATTTAGAAGGAGAGATTGTCGATTATAACGAGACGATCTCGAGTGGAGGTGTGCTGTGAGAGAGTCTCGGGTAGAGAGAGAGATCGCTTTTTCGAAATGGATTTTGAATAATTGGATTTCTGTAATGAGGCCGCGCGTGTTTTATATAGGTAACCCTGTTATTGTGTTACATTGAATGATGTGTATTATGAGCGTTGCAGCTGAAAGTGATTGTGAAATCAAATGAGTTCGAACCATATTGTCTCACACGTGTTTAATTAATAATAATAATATTAATAATAATAATAATAATAATTGGTGGGTTGGTTTTTGTCTTTCATTGGCGTCGTAAATTTTGGTAACGGAATTTGTTGTTTATTGAAGTAATTGAATCGATTGGGAAGTCAACAATTTATTCGTCGAAAACAGTATTTAGAACAAAATTTATATGAAAATACGTTGTCGCGACTTCTTGTTTATTCGTTCTTAATTATAAAATAACAAATGAAATATATAAAGAACAAATAGAAGATAAAAGCTCTTCGCGGAATTGTTAACAAATATTCCGTGTAATACTGTTGGTGAAAAGTTATTTACTAGCTGTACAACAAATAGTTATTCAAATCGTTACTTCATCTAACAACTTTCAATTAACCCAAGTTTGAAGTTCAATTTGAATGAAAAGATATAAATAAAAGTTCTTCGTGTGCTAATAAAAGCTCTATATGGACTCGTTCATAATAGAAATGTAATGTCATTAAATAATTGTTGAAGAAATGAGCAAACTGTAATTGAATAACTTTATACTTGATTATACTTCACTTAAGAGAACTTCTCCTCGACTTTGCAGTGCAATTATAACCCCACTGCATTAAACTTTACATTAATAAAAACTCTGTAATCGTTGGTGTAATTTGCGTTTTTCAACGTGTATTACATTGATCCTCATTACAAGATTACAATCAAATTTACCAGAAACTGGTAATCAAACAATAACTAATTGAAACTCGTTATATTTTATTTTTCAAAATTAACTGCAGTACACAACTCAAATTCCAAATAATTATAAATTCACCTCGATATACTATATTGCATAAAATACAGTTCCATTCATATAATTACCCGATCAAATGAACGTAAACTGACAATATCAGTTTGATTAAGGCTATACAACTATTCGAACATTGTCACACCCAACGATATTATTATCTTAATCCATAGCATTCAAAGCGTTCGTAGTATATATATAATATAACACGACAATACCAGACAATAGTTTAATTATTAGCGCATCTACATTTCTCGATCAACGGTCACGAGTCAATCGCGTGCCTAATACCAATTGTCGCAATCCAATTCCCCCCCCCATTCCCCCTCCCTCTTACTTTCTCACGATATTTATAAGTGAATTTAGCGTGATTAATCATCGACGTTCATCAACGACTTTCCAGCCTTATATGCGAGAGAACGCGAGCGCGAGCGCGCACAACTTTTACGCAATCCATTAACAGCACCGCTACCTCCCAGCAGCATCACCGATGACTATACACACATCCATATCACCGTTACGGTCCTCCCATATATATAATATACATATATATACGAACGCATAACTGCGCGCCCATCGAAAATCAATTACAAGCCCTCCAGCCATACTCTACTCTCGCTTGCTCGCTCGCTTTCTCCCTTTCGTCCTATCCTCCACGTCCATAAAAGATAATTCACCGACGAAGTAACAATGAAAAAAAAAGAAGCTATATACCTCGTAACACACACACACATGATAGTGTGTATGTGTACGTGTGCATCCCCTATAACCCCCCCACCTGTTAAGCGCGTACTCGCACCCCGACGGTGGTACCTATACGTCGATAAAGCGAAAAGATAGCGTAGAAATCTCTCGCTCTCTCTCTCTCTCTCTCTCTCTCTCTCTCTCTCTCTCTCTCTCTCTCTTTCTGGCTCACTCTCACTCGCTGTTTACGATGTAACTCCCGATGTAAACGGGAGTGCAAACGAAAGAGAGCTACTGACGAGAGAGACTTGCAGTGAGAGAGAGAAAGAGGATCGTTCTATACAGCGTTAGAGCAGCTCGAGATTTCTGCGGGTTACGGGCCAATATTGATCAGCGTGTCGCAGCAAATGTTGGTGCTGTCAACACACGCGCACGGACGTATATACTTCGTCCGCCGCCACCACCGCCGGCAGCAGTAGCGCGAGACGAGTGTTATACGATTCTCTTTCGACGCGAAGGGGGGGAAGGATAGAGGAGTTGGGATAGAAGGGGGGGGGGCTTTATCTTGCGACGGGAAGGAGTTTGATGGGACGCGAAATTGCCGGAAAATCGTGGCGACGGTAGTGGTAGTGGTGGTAGGGTGCGTATACGCTGGCACGCCTGGATTTTTCGCGCCGGAATGCTCGGTGTAATAAGCCCGGAGGGTGACTGCGAGGATATCGATATCGGTCGCGACGGTTATTTTTGGAGGAGGCACGGGTTATAGATAGTGTCGGGACGAAAAATTCGAAAATATACTGTGGGGTATTGTTTTTTTTAAGAAAAGGGTGGGTGGGTTGTTGTTTTCGTCTGGTTTAGATGGCAGAATGGTAGATTGTGGAACAAGGTAATAGGATTAGAAGGTGTATATATATATATATGTTAAATGATCGATATAATAGAAGATATGTAGGAAAATTGTGTAATATTTATCGGATTGGGTTGGAAAATGTTTTTCTTTTTGTTTTTGTTTAATGTTTCGTTGGAAAAGGCTCTTTTAACTGCAGTGAATTAGTATACTATAATATGAAAGTAAAAGTTGAAGTTAAAATCATCTGTTATAGATAATAAAAAGTTTTTGTGTAAGAAACTATAATTATTAACAATGTTAATCTTTGTAAAGCTAATCCTGGTAGGATGAAATATCAAAATAGGAAAAATTGCTATTATGCAAAACCTCTATCAGCATTAATGATTTAACATCGCCATAATTCACGGGTTTGATAATTAGCCACATGAATAATCTGCGAACTATAATTAAATAATCTCACCGTGATAGCAATCAATGTGTTCGGCGAACAAATACGTAGTACATAGTGGATTGAGCACTCACCTAAAACAGAAAATAGCATGGTTTAAAATCATATTCTACGAAATATTCTTTTATCGTATTAAATGTAATATGTGTTATTAGTAATATTAAAAGTTTAACTACATATTAAATGAACTATGGAAGTTTTATTAAAGTTTTAGTTATATATCACCATCCAACAACTAACTTTACGTTTAAAATATTCTGTTATATAATCTAAAATTATTATATTTAAAACACGTTCGTCATTCATATTGAATTACAACTTAATATACTTATTCAATGACTGAAAAATTTTGCAAATACGTGATTACTTTATTTCTATTACAATTTGACTTTGCTTCAATACATAGGATTCTCTAAATCTAAATTAAAAAATCCATGTGACTCGATAACATACTTGAGATCATTGTGACCTAAAATTTATGATTATAAAAATCCAATAAAGGGCATACATGCATTTGTTCATAGTTATATCAATTCAACAAACAGCTCTCTTCACACAATTTTTTTTAAAATTACCATTAAATAGGTAAACACATGTTATCATTCCACAATATATTTAATAACAAAAAAGCATTCAAATCATAAATATCCTATATATCCCCACCGTTTACATCACAATTACAACTACATGCACTTTAAAATCGAAACGTATTTTCCCCTCCCTTCTACAAAAATTCCAATGTCATTCATCTGAATCGGACAAAAATTATTCGGCGCGCAGCAGGGCCATCACAATCCGATTAGCTCGCTCGTGCATGCGCAAGCAATAAATAATCCGAGCCCCGGTACTCGATCAGAAGTGAAGCGCTCGCTTGCTCACCGGCATTAGCATTCTCTTTCGCTCGAACGCCCCAGCGAAACTTAAGACGAGTCGTCGCTCGGATATGACAATCATCCTTCTTCTCTCCCTCCTACGTATCCCCTGAGTTTCTCGCATTTTCTCACTCGGGATGCACAAGCGCAAGCGCACACGCCCCGACACAACGAAATTAATTACCGTGTTCCGTGTGCCACTCTCGTGTATATATATATATATATATATATATATATACCGATTTACACTCACTATCGGTCGCGGAAATTCCACCGAACGCTTTTCAAATAATAAGTACATAGCGTCGCACGTGCATTGTGCGAACGAGCGATCGACAGGGGCTGGGTATATAGACACGGTGTGTTTCGCACCGTACACTCTCTCTCTCTCTCACTCACCCCGCCTCCTACACACTATCGGCACAATGAACTATTTTGGCCCGAATTACACGCGCCGGCGTGCAGGTATAGAAAATTCAATTAAAAATTTGCGCGTTCGGGCAGATCCGGCAAATCTAGTGGAATATGCATGTGACAGTGGTAATTATGGATCGCAGTAGCTGCGCGAGTGTACACACGTCCACCCGCGTAAATTGAGTGTAAATTGAAGAAGATTTTTTTTTTCAATCGACAGTGTGGCTGTGTGTGTAATTAATTTGTGACGTTGCATTTTTCACGTTTCTTTGTTTTTGTGGATGATACGGTTAATTTTGGAGCTTCCTGTTTATCAACTGAGTGAGATTAAAATTTATAAATTTTTATTTAATAAAGAGCATGTTTTAACTTTGCTTATAGAAGATATTTTTACGAAATCTTTCGTTAAAGTGAAATCTTATTGTAAGAGGAGGAAAGATTTTATGAAAGTTTTTATTAGGTGATATAATGAAGTGTATGCCTACTTACGGCTCTTCAATCCATTAGCAGCCAGAATCATTACCGCGCCGAAAGTAGTTTAAGAGGTTTTTAGGATAGATGGTTGCATAAGTGTAGTCAAAGTTTCAAAACTCAAAATGGTGGATGCACAAATGCGATCGTTAACTTAATACTTAACTCCGTTTGCATAAAAGCTAGCTTTTAATGGATTTTTGTTATCGCTTATTCCACATCATGCTTGATTTCTAAAAAAATTATTCTTAAAACGCTATTTCTCATTACATCACTGTGTTCACTTTTGACAGATTATCCATAGTATTCTTTTAAAATTTCGAGTAATTGCACTTTATCCATTTATAGGAATGTAACACGTCAATTGCATCGCAACAATTATTTTTTCTCATTAAAGCGCGGACGCGAAGGGCGCAGAAAAAAAAAGATCTTTTCCCCTGTCATTCAAGCATACAAAGCTTTCCGGGCGAGAAAGCAAAAGAAAATGCTAGACAGAAAATTACGGGGAAAAGAACAGCGATAGTTGGGCAGGGAGTGAGGAAGAGAGAGAGAGGAGAAAGAAAGGGAAGCGCACAGACGAAACGCTCAGAGAACACATTTCTCGTTCATTGTGCGCCTCGCGATTTAGTTCCCTGCTGCACTTCCGCCTCACCCTCTTCTTCGGGCGTGGCGAAATGCAACTAGCACTGCGCACGCGTGTTCCAGTTCTTCCCGTTTTCTTTTTTTCTCTTTCTATTAAATTTTTTTGTCAGATTCCGTGAAATGGTAATCTGAGAAACAAAACGCTGATATTTATATTAAATAAGTATATAGAAGAAACAAAAGAAGTATAATGAAGCTGTTATCTCCAATGAAAGGTTAAAATTGTGAAAAATAACAGGCGAACCTACGGATATAAGTTAAACCTTTGATTCTGTTCAATTATTTTATCAATTAATTATTTTTCTGATAAATATTTATAAAATTCAATTGAATTACTCGCAATTTTGCAAATATCGTGCAAGGAGCACTTATTATGTCCTAAGACCCCCCCGAGTCTTTAACAAAGAGGCACTAGACATCTGACTTCCGTTCTTTAGTCCTTTTACTGGACCATTTTCTTTTCATGGTTCATGAGACGATTGTACGTGTCCAGATCACGGGCTATTGCTCTTAAGTTTTAATCCTCTTCAAAGCTATTGTTAATAGAATCAGGGCTCTTAGATGGCTTAACTAAAACTCACAAAGAAGGTTAAATTGACGATTGAATTCTTACGTATTATGGCCACTTTTAGAATTTATTTTTCAATAAATAAAATGGCTCTTTTAACTTTATCGATTTCAAATAAAGCAGCGTACTTTATAATTAATCCTTATATTTATCATATTTAAATCTCAAGCTCGAATAGACTCCTAAATAAGATTTATTCTTATTTTTATGAAAATTCCAATCCAATTATAGAACCTTCTCTCCTCTCTCAACTTGGAAAATATAACCGAGTTTGAGTTCGAGGTATACGCATTTATCATAGACATTTGAACTTTCATAAATATATATACGTATATATATCCCTGCGGCAATAAGAATAAACAAAGACATCATTACCGGCAGGAAGCGCTGAAACTCCAGCATTTAATAAACTTTTTCTTCCGATGTATACAAATGGCCGGGGGCCTCCGGTGTGCGCGCTGTGCGAGAGAGCGCCTGACATAAATGGGGTTTGCTCGGGACTGGAAATGGAAATCGCCGAGTTCATTTCCTTGTTCTTGCGTGAGCTGAGAGTGAGAATCGTCGCGACCCCGTCTAAACTCTCGATTTGTCACAGATCGCGTTAAAGCGTCCAAGGGGGAATTTCGCGGTTGCGCCGTCGCGCGAAGAAAGGAGAGAGAGAGAGAGCGAGAGAGAGGAGGTTATATTACGCACGTAGAGGAAACTTTTTCAAGGAGGAAGGCATTATTCTCCGAGCTCGGGGATGACTGATGACAAACTCCTGGCACGCGAACAGAGTGAGAGGAGCGCACCGAATACGTGGAAACTCGAAAAGTGTGGAATACAAAATTAAGGTTTTCTACTATAAGACAGAGAGAGAGGAAGAGAGAGACAGTTTGGAAATGGTCTTAATGAAAAGTCGCGATTTTATTTATATATTCGCGTGTTATATGGCTGGTGTGAGAGACAGAACTGCAGAAAGTTTTTATTATACGGTAGGCGGGCTTCTTTAAACTTTATTTCCTTTAAATGTACCAAAATAATTTAAAGCGTAAAATATCAGTCGGTAGTAACATGCGAGGTTATTTTACAGCTTTATAAAATTTCGAGTTCTGCTCTTTTCAACTAAAATAAAACTGCAAAAAAAAATGGAAAGGTAACGAAATTTACCATGTTTGAAAACTTATTATCTTTTTTGCGTAGAACGAGAAAGCTTTTCCACGTATATAAATATAACGATGTTATAAGTTTTTACAAAACGAATATATGTTTAAACCAAGAGCTCAATTATTATTGAATTACAGCATAAATTAAATTAATAATGTACAAAATATTTAATATTATGGCATCGCTATAACAATTTTTCCAAGGATTTTTATTCCCTTTCATATAGCAGCCTGTTAACAATATCTATATTAATTTTATCTCAATCGAATAATTTATATTCTCACACGGATTTTTATTAACAAAATATATTTCTCATTTAAAAATAAAACTGACGTAAAAATTGTTTAACTAATTAAAGATTTTATCAACCAAGTGAATTGCGCAACTACTGTTCGAATAGACGCGCTAAAACACGATAAAAGGTGCTAGAACGGGTAAATTCAAAACGTTCTAGAAACAAACAAAATTGCTTTGAACAAAGTTTTCCACGTTTGATGATAATCTAATGCGAATTTTTCCAAACACAACAGCGGCGGTAGGAACAGCAGCAACAGCACGCGCTTTCACACGCTCGCGTCTAAAACTTAAAACACCTCTTTACGCGTTCATTGCGCAAAAAAGTTTCTATCGAGTTTCGTCGTTTACCCGGACGCTTTTCGCAAGGAAATTGCGAAAATCGGGAGCTATTTGCAGTCGAAAGCCTCTAGTTCCTCCTTCTTGCCGTCATGGTGCTTGCTTTTAAAATTTTCCCGTATAGCGTGCGATGGAAAACCCGAAAATTGATATTCATTTGCTTTTCGGCAAGAGCCGTTTAAAATCTACTTGTCGCGTGTATCTCGCTCTCTCTCTCTCTCTCTCTTTCCCTCTCTTTCTCTCGAAAAAAGGATTTTAATGATCGCTGTTGCATAGGGGAGGAGAAACGGCTAAAAAGTGCCTTATTACGACTATTTGCCGCTCCGCACGCACAAAAGCCCTCTCGTGCGCACAATCACGCGCGCATTCACGCGCGTTGCGTGTACACGCGTGTATAATACGTTTACACGTACCATATATATGTATATATATATATATATATATATATACACATACACACAAACGCATGCATTCAGTATGACACTCGTAAACTGTAAAGCCTTTCGCTGAATTTTCACAATTGGAACTGCTGCTGCTGCTACCAGTGGCGATGGTAGCTGCGGGTATAACTCACGAGGGCGCCAGGCGTATTTAGCTCTCGGTTCTCTGTGTTTTTTTCGCCAAATTGCGTAACGGGCGCCGAATGAAAATTTAATTGGGAATAGCTTTTTGAAAAGCTCGCACGCTCACGTGTATAACAGCCGAGGAGAAGGCATTGGACGCGCGTGGTTGTGTAATAGTGTAAGTGGCGCGCGTTGATGAATATATGTGTGTGTGTGTGTGTGTGTGGGGAGGCTTTATTTTTTAATTATTCACAGGGCCGCATTGTATTTTGAATGAGTGGTGATGTACTTGGTGCAGCCACGAGCCTCGAGCCCTGTGCGCCTGCCTGTATGACGCATGCGCGCTCATAAATTATTCCCGTGCTCCGAGCATTATCGTCCACTTGCTAATTAATATTATAATGTTAAAATTATTTGCGTTAATTAATATACCTGATACGACACGATTTTACGGGTTTTGTAATGATAAATTAAATTGTTATGACTTTTTGAATGTAATCCATTTGTTAATTATTATACTGGGTATTTAAAGTTAGGGAACATTTTCGAAAAATTAAGTGACTTGCTATGTAAAAAAGAAAATTTATTAATGTATTTAAATTATCTACGCAGATAAAATTGTAATTTGTGCAATAAACATTTTTTTATTCTTACGAGTAACGAAAATATATTTATTATCTATTCTCCATTATTCATTAACATTAATAAAATGAAAAATTTCAATCAGATTGAAAATTTTCGCGTAACCGAACAACGATATCATAGTAATAACAAATAAGGTAAACCCCATATTTATTCCATTCCACCGAGTAGGGCGAAGTACGCGATAGGAATACCTCTTTTGGATCGTCGTGAACGTAGGGCCATCCACTCCGATCCGTAAAATCAAATAAACACAAATCATCATAATCAGAGGAGGCTCTGCATTCGAGATCAAAAGAACCGATATTTTCGTAATTTTCAAAGAAATCCACCGAGCCTCGTGTATACATTATACGTACGTGTATATATATATATCTATATATGTATATACATATATCGATCAGTCAAGTCTCAGCTCGACGTTGCTCGGCTCTCTGCCGGCTCGTCTCCTCTTTCCCTCTGCATAATAAACCCGGGCGAAATTCACAATCGAGTAAGAGAGCTACGCGAGAGAAGGAGAAGGAGAAACGAAACGCCATTCGAGAAAGAGGCGCATCGAATGCGCCTCCTATCGATCATAACGATATACAGAGAGAGAGAGAGAGAGAGAGAGAGAGAGAGAGAGAGAGAGAGAGAGAAAGTGGGAGAAAGAAATTCTTTCTTTGAAGGGGTTTTCTCAAGAAAAAACCAGGTGTTTACT